>PVHY01002910.1:0-93522 GCA_004024945.1 Uropsilus gracilis | reverse complement strand
CTACTTCTGATTCATAGAGTATTCATCTGCTTACCCCAGGCATGAGTAAGAGATAATTTTCTGATGAGTGTCTAAATATTTTGCGTAGAAAGAAATCTAAAATGGCATGGGTGGGCAAAATAGGCAACTTCAAACTATGTCACTTGGGCATGTAGATTGTGTTGAGCTGAATGCAATTAGGACCCTGGAATCTGGAAAGCTTCTCTTTACCTCTCCCTTAACTGTCTAAAATGATTCAGTTTCCCATACCAGGAAGAATGCGATCACCAGAGATAACCACAAAGACTATGGACTGGATATGGTAAACTGGGGAAACTTAAGAAGATCTGTTTGTTCAAAGTCCTGTCTGTGGCGGAGGGGGTAAAATTGGGGGGAAGGATGGGCACAATAGATTAAGATGATGTTTCATAGATAAAGTGGTGGGAGAACCTTGGGGTAGACAATGATGTAAAAAATATATATATGCAATTAATTTGAAAAAAATTATATATATATTATAAAGTCCTCTCTGTGTCTCTTTGTCTCTGCGTGGCATGGCAAATATTTGCTAACCAAACATTTACTTTTCCTATCTTCCTGTAGATTGTCTTCCTCATCTTTAAGTCACAGAACTATAGCCCTTTCTCCCTGGCTCAGGATGGTATATACTACCTGCCTGGTGAGGAGCCTTGTGTGTTTGTGGGACTCAGGTAGATATATGATTACATTTGTTTTTTACCTTAAGCAAAAGATATTTCTCCAGGGGCTATTTCCCTTGAGACCCACACTGGATGTCTCAAACCCATGGAGAGTATCACACTTTATATATGATTTTTCTATACACATGTATCTATGATAAAGTTGAGTCATAAATTAGGTTCAGTAAAAGATTAATAATAATGGCAGAATTATTGCAATACAGTGTAATAAAAATTATGTGAGTTTGATCTCAGAATATCTTATTGTACATACTATTTTCAGATTGTAGTTGATACGAAGTTACTTAAAACTTTGGAAAGTGAAACCACAGTTAAGGAGAGACTACTATACACACATATATGTACACACAAACACATACATATATAAATATATTATGTATATAATACTTGGAACCTGGACATTTCATTACTTACTATGAAACTTTACACTATCTATGGAAATAAAAAAGACATGTTTTCAGTATTTATGTATTGTGGTAAAGTCTTCAAAGAGTAAATCTTGGTGTTCAGTAAGAAAATGAATTAAGTACTATCTTAATGGCAAATTAATATAAGTTTACTATCCATGTTTTGTTCCCATTTGGGAAAATTATACTATCAACCGGTGCTAATGAGAAAAGCTCCAAATCAGCTATAAATTGAGAACAAATAGCAAAGTCTGAATGTAATCTATATAATATTTAAAAATTGATTCTGATTTAGTCTCTTCCATTAGACACCCTTAGCCTGATGGCAGTCTGTTATGACAAAGGAGCAAGCCCAGGAAGAACAGCCTCTGAAGGCAGGATGAGGTTTAATCTACTTCTTCCAGATGGGAGTCAGCCATTCTAGGTACCTCGGAGCTAGTTGAGGATGCTGCTAGTGGCCCCTCCGCTGCTGCTGTTGCTGCTGCTGCTGGGGGTTGTCTTTGGGGCTCACATCCAGGCACCCCAGCTGGAACCTGCTCTCCTGCTGGGGTTGGTAGAACAGAACCACTTGTCTCTATCACCTGTTGGGAGGCCTTGGTTGGGGATTGTGGGGTCTGACTGGAAGTTTCTACCTCTGGTTTCTGGGGCTGCTGACTAGTGGGGAGACTCTGGCCTTGGGCTTCTCCTTGCAACAACTCTGGGGGATTACTGGTCTTGGGGGAACATTCTGCTTCTTTGCCTCTTTGAGCCTCAGCCTGAGAGGATGGGGGACAGAGGGGCCTCTCTGGATGGTAAGAAGTGCTCAAAGAGGGTTGTTCCTGCTCCCTGAAGGTAGAGTCACCACATCCTGAAGCACTGCTGAGTTCTGGCTGGAGTTCTTTGGACTGGCCCTGGGTAGGCTCTGGGTAGCGAGTCACCATGAAAGCCGTGGTCAGACTTTTCACGGCACTGTGAACACGACTGGCTTCCTCCACATCCACCTCTTTGCCCACGGAGACGGTCAGATCTGACTCTTCATCGGAGGTGTGTGGACTTGGGTCATCTTTTTCAGGCACTTTTGCTGCTCTAATTTTTTGGTAGAGTTCATTTCTCTCTTGTTGTAAAGCTCGACAGAGATTCTCTAACCTCCCAATTTTCATCACGAAGCATTCGTATTCTTTAGCTCTCAGTGCTTTCTGTGATTTGAAAACACACACACATACAACATGATGTGAGAAGCAAAATTGCCAGGAGGCTCTCAGGAGACAGACCAAATCTTTTGCTCAGGAAATTGTCTACTAGGCCCTAGGCCCTGGCCACAGAGGGACGACTCACAGGTGGTCAGAGACACCACTGCTATCCCCTCTTGTGTTCTATACTCTGCTTAGAATTTGAATCATTCTGGTAGAATTTAGGAAAGAAAAATGGCAAAACTTCCTCTTCTTCAGTCCAGGGCCTTTAAAATGCTCAAGTAGATGTATTTTCTGCTTCCAAGATTTAGAAGGCATAAGCAAAAGCTTGTGGCAAAATGAATGAGATGGTCTGGGACTTGGCTGTCAGGAATGCTTTCTATTCTGTAGATTAACTGCCATATGCTGATCCAGCAACTGCTTGATCTATGTTGATGAATAATAAGCACATCTCTTTGGAATATGTGGCAATTTGGGATGAATTATTAGAACAGTAATTATAACCAGAGAAACTCACCGTACACTAATTCATGATGTTGGCTGCACACATTGCTCAAGTCTCCTTTTTTTTCCCCTCTAGGAATGGCAATGTGCTTGTGCATGAAAACATTCCTATTCATCTCTCTCCTTCATGCCCTGTTCCCCTCTGTCCCACACGGGGCCCTTTAAGACTGCTTTTCACTTGTTTATGTGGAAAGAATTTCACCTGTCAGCTCGGTCTCCCAGATCAAGGGTCATGGGCCTTTATCTTTATATTCTCTAGTCAGAGCCTGACATAATTTCTGCTTAAATGCCTCTTGGAGGGAGTTAAATGCCACATCTCAGATGTGTCTATAAGTTAGACTATATTCTGGGAGCTGGGGCTAGTGTCTTCTCTCAGGAGGCTCAGATCACCGAGGTAATTTGTCTTGGAGCTGTGATGGCAAGTCAGAATCATCCTTCCCTCAAGGAACTCACAGTTCAGCAGGTGAGATGCTGCTTTGGGTACAGCCTTAGAATCCAGGAGTAGTCAAGTGATGGACGGTAACCAAGTTCCTCATGAGCCTGAACTTGATAAGTCACTTTTACAATTTTATATCTCACATTCTAGAAAAATCCAACTTTCTCAAAACAATTATTTGTACTATGAAATTATCATTATTTCTTAAATATTTTAACTGGGTGGGGAGGGTGACTAGATAGGGGTGGGAGAGGGAGAGCAGGAGGGGCAGGGGAGAGAAGCTAAGGGGAGGGCTTTCTGACCTCTTCAATCATGTCTAGCAGCGCTTTGTTACAGCTCTCAAATCGCGCTTTCCACGTGGCCGTGTCCTTTTCCAGCTTCTTCATTTTCTTAGTTGTCTACAGAAATGAGAGTGTTGGAATGTTATTCATAGAGAGTTCCTATATCAAAGAAACTACTAGTTTCATTTGTGACATCAAGAAAAGTCCTTTGGAACCAGCTGCTGAAGCAAATAAAAGTTCCTTGTCAAGGAAGCAAACTAACAAGCAAGACTCATGATTTATTTCTGAATCATCTAGGTCAGCAGTGAACAAACTGATCTGCAGAGCCAGTTCAGAAAAAAAGGGAACTACTTAGGGCCATGTTGTTCGTAATGGTTTTTTCCCTTCGCTCACAATAAAAATGAAGTTTATTGCATCTCAAGAATAAGTGTGCAAGTTAGATGATTTTCTTTATTCAATAGAAGGTTAACAATAACTAAACTGGCCAGTCTTTTTAGCCATAAAGATGTTGGTACTCTCTGGGCAGATCTGAGAGGTAGCTACACAAAGGCAGCTTTCTATTTTCTTGGTCTTTCTTCTTATAGGATGCTATAGGATTCATGAAGTGTGAGCACATATGCTACTCATTTCATCCTTAAACGGTCCTGCAAAAAAAGTTCTGCTTTCACCTCCACTTTACCAATGGGGGCGCTGATATCAGAGAGGTGGAGGAATATTCAGGTAAGTGAACAGAAGAGAGGAGTTTCTGTGCTGGGTTTGTTGTGTTTAGTGCAAGGTGTACATTGCCTGTTGGTCTCGGTCCCTGGGCTGGGGTAGGGAATTCAGAAGGAAATCAAGGATAGCTAGTCTTTTTGAAATCTGAAACTGCTAATGTTCCCAACTCCAGGTTTTCACTCTGTGGATGCAGTGAAGGACAAAGCTTGCAGTCAGGCAGTTTCCCTAGATGAACCACAGCTGGGCATTGCTGCTCTGTGCCAAGCTGAGAAATTGAGGACCCTTGGAGGCCTTAACCTTGCACCCTAGTTTCCACAGAGAGGCTTCGTGAGCCCTGAACGTTCTTTATATTTGGATTGTTTCTTTTTTTAATTAATTTTTTGATTTTTTTTTTTATTGTTTGCATCCATAGCTCATGTTTGTAGGCATGGTCCTTGCCCCTTCCCTTCCCCCATCTCCCCTCTAGTCACTCCAGTTCCTTTCTTGTTGTCAGTTTTTGGTTGATGATTGACCTGTTGGTCTCTTAACCAAGTTATTAGTTTACAAACTTTTTGAAGTCATCAGTCCTTTGAAGAATTTGATGAAATTTTTGGGATCACACTCAGAGATAAGCAAATATTCCTGTCATTTTTTTTCTAAGTTAATTCTGAGGTTGGCTATGGAAACATAAACAAACTTCAAATGAAGAGCTGCTCTTAATCTGTAAGATTAAGATTTTCCCTTAAGATCCACTTCAATCTCAAAACATTAGAATTAAAAGGTTTTTATGAAAAATTCCTGGAGTAAAAAACATTGAAACATATAGCAAGCAAGTGTTGGCCTACTAAACATTTAGCAAGCAAGTGTTGGCCTGCACTCACCGAACTGTGCTATGTATGAAATGTATGCTATGTATGAAAATGTTTTCATTTTATCTTACATTTTAAACTGACATAATTTGGTTGACAACACTGTATATGACTCAGAGGAATAGGCGCACCCTTGCATGTCACACCATATCCACCACCCAGATACCCACAGTCTTCCACTCTGTTCCCTCCACACATTTCTTTCTCCTTCACATCTTTTAGCTTTAATTCCACAAGTCAGATTTCTAGGGTTTGTTACTAGTTTGGCTTTGTCTGACCTTTTATTTCTCTATATTCCACATAAGAGTGAAATTGTTCAGTATTTTTCTTTCTTCTTTCAATTTATTTGGCTTTGCATTATCCCACCAGTTCTATCGATGTTGTCACAAATGGCAAGAATTCATCTCTTTTTGGAGCTGTGTAGCAGCCTATTGTGTAGACAACTATATAACACAGTATCCTAATCTACTTCTCTATCCTTGGGCACTTAGTTTGTTTCCCTAACTTGGCTATTGTTAAGCACGTCAATGAACATACACATTCATCTCTCCTTTCAAATGAGTGCTTTTGCATTCATTGGGTCTATATCTAAAAGTGGAATTGCTATATCATATGACAGGTTTATTTATGAAAATGTTTGTAAAAGGATAGTTGTACATTTAAAAGTGGTTAATGTCAATGCTTGTTCCGGAATACAATTCTGATGCCAATTTTGCTTTGGGAAAACATTGAGTTTGAACAAGATTTAAATATTATGCTGAAATAATAATATTAGTAAAGGTTTTTTTTTTAACTGTAAGACCCTTTTACAATATATTGATTGATTTGAAATTCAATTTGAAATTCAACCTTGTGAGGCAGGCAAGAGAAATAATATCTTAATTTACAGACAAGAAAAATAGAGCTCAGGATACTAATTAAATTGTGCACTGCCTCTTGATGAGTAAGAACACACCAGAATTAGAGGTCATGAAAGACTCTGCAATTACCGTGGACTCTTGAACCACAGCAGTTAGAACTGTATGGATTCACTTCTTACCACGATTTTTTTTTTCCCTGCTCGTTGTAGGTTTTCCTCCCTCTAGATGAAGTGAAGGACATGGCATATAATCAGACACAGTTTACCTGAATGAACCACCCTGGGCACCTTGTTACTATTTTCTTTTATTTCTATTGGAGGGTTCCACATTTATGGACTCTACCAACCTAGATATCAGTTTGCTGAATTCCAGAATGTGCAGCCCATGTATGAGGAGGGTTGACTATAAACTGTATTTGGATTTCCAGTATATGCAGGAGGGTAGACACCTTTAATGTCTGAGCTAGTCGAGGGTCAAATTCTATATCATAACACATACAGGTCCCCTGGGAACCCTATAAAATGGCATTTTCTACTTTAACATTCTATCCTTGCATATTTGTATGAAAATTCTTTATCTTAGATTATATGTTTTGATTTCAGCATCAACATGATGTTAAATTTTTTTTCCTTACTATTTTTTGTTAAAAAAGAGCTACCTATAGACTGGAAAAAGAAACATTTTCCTCAGAATAAGAATATATGCTAATGGTTTGGGATTCTTTCTAAAAATAATCCACCAGCTACTGATCAATAAAAAAAATACAGCCCCAAATTCATTTGCACCTATAAATGTTTCATTACCTCATGAAATGTACTAAAATATCTTAGTGAGAGAAAAATGAATCCAAAGGAGAATTGCCTGTCAAGGTAGAAAATGTCAATATTCTGTGGCATATAAGCAATACTTACTTTATCCATTTCCTGTTTGAAAGTGGCAAACACCTCATTGCTCTTTGTCAGTGTGCTCTGGAATTCTTCAAACCTTCCAGAGTAGAGAGTAAGCTGTGAACAGGGAAAAAAAATTGGATCCACTTGAGCTACATTTAGAATGCTTCTAGAACAAAACAACACACCATTGTTCATTTTTTGAGAGGGATAATGATTGAATGGAATTCTTAACACAATGTTGAATAATATTTAGTCCTTTTTACTTTGAGATCAATTTGGACAGTGCGTATGACTAAGAAAATGGAAAGAATAAAATGTTATTACCATTGCCTTATATAACTTTTCCCAAGAAAGTATTTGTTGAGCACTGAACATATAGGTGAGCTCCATGGACCTATTAACACCTATTTAACACCTATCTCCTGCTTCTGAGGGGAGCTGAACTGCTGATGGCAGAACAACCCAAAGAGAACTCCACTTGATGGTGAATAAGGTCAAGTAAGCGCCATGGCCACCAGCGAGGGGGTCACCTTTCCCTGAAGAAGGCAAGTCTAACACCTGGTTTTGAAGGAAGTGAGAATGTAGACAAGTGAAAAGAAGTAACAGACATGTGGGCCACATTTGACAAAGGTCACAAATTTTACACCTTATGGTTTTATCTATGTGCAGATAGTGCTTTAGCCAATAGCTGTTCAATGTCTCCTTTCGTACAAATCAGGTTGATATATCAGTTGTCTCCAGATGGAGATAATGAGCTTAACAAGGAACCATATTTTCCTAATTTGCACCAAAAAGACCTAAGGGTTTGCGTTCCCTCAGTGTGGGAATATAGAGAATTTATACTGTGTATATGCCCTCCATTCCAAGGCTTGCATTTGAGGTTGGAATAATAAACAGAGGGAGAGGAAGTGTGTAAATACTTGCTAATAACAGAGAAATACTAACAAAATCTGACTTTTGGAAAATAATTTTAGGATAGCATGTTTAGAGTCAGTGGAGGTTTACTATAGATGATTCTGTTAGTAAAGCTACTATTAAAAAGTGAGGTTTCGGGGTCTTTGAGTGTGTCAAGAGCCCAGGTCCTCAGTGAGGACAGAAACATCTTCTGTGGGAAGAAGCAAACTTGTTGCATCCACCAGCAAGTGTGAACCCCGGACTGCTGTTGGTGGACTGGGGTGGTGGGCAATCAGGTGGAAGAAGGACCCCCAACTGGCTAGCTGGCCATACCTGTGAGACTGTTGTCCTAATGCAGAGAAGAGCAAAAGAGAAAGGCAGTAGATGGAGAGTTCGAGGTGTGTGTGTGTGTGTGTGTGTGTGTGTATGTTTTGGCAGGGTTGGAGGATGGGCAGTGTGTGTGTGTGTGAGTCTGTCTGTCTGTCTCTCCACCCCTGGAGCCAGAATATTTATCGAGAATGGCTCAATGCCACATGATTCAGAGCACCAGAGGCTTCATTGCACTAAAGAACAACCAAATGACAACATAAAACCTTTTCCGAGGTTACTGATTTTTGAAGAGCTGTCAAGCCACAGCTGACTAATTTTAAATCATTCATTAGCATCCTTAGCTCTGGGTGCATGTGACAGAGATTAGGGCAATTCTAGTGACCTAAAACGTTTCGCATAATTTCTTTGTATACAAACTATAAACGACTGGTTAAAAAGGGATCTGGGAATTCATGACAGGGAAGAAACCCCGGGAATTTAGACACACACACACACACACACACACACACACACATACATACACACATGCATTTGACATCAAATAATACTCTTATGTGCAACATACTCAACAAAATCTATTTAATTTTGTTTTTCCCCAAAAGTACTAACTTGAATCCACTGAAGGGATCTTGACCCCCCCCGTCCCCCAATAAACAAGTCAAGCCCCTGTGGGACCGCCTGGACTATACTGCAGGTGGGTCTGCTCAACAGCTACCCCACATAATTCTCTTCCTCTTCTGTCATCAAATCTGTTCATTTGCATTCTTGGCCAATCACTCCTGTTAACGTCTATTCTGACCAGGCTTCTTCCTTTTCTTCAGAAGAATGATCCTTGTGGTTTATCCATCTGGTGATGAACCTTTTCCTCCCCCCTTCCCAGCTTTTCTGTAATTCCAGCAGAATTGCTTGGGGCTCCAGATACTACTGATGCCCTAACTCATCCTCCCGAGTCCCCTCCGGCACTCTTGTAGTTGCAGTGTGCAGACGGGAGGTGGCAGGCGTCAGTGCTTTGGCATCAGTCTCCAGTAGACAGTGTCTGCCGGAGTAGCCACACCTCTGACCAGCCCTCTCCCCTTTCTTAGGCAAAAAAAACGATCCTTTCGGTTCATCAATTAGGCAGTTTGTTTCCTTTCCCTTTGCTTTTTTACTGCTAAGAGGTAGTGGCTCATTTCATTACAAACTCTTAAAATCATTTTCTAAGTGACTTTGTTTTTGTTTCCTTAATTTAAACAAACAAACAAACAAACAAACAAACAAACAAACAAACAAACAAACGAACACTTAACTGTAAAATACACCTGGCATACAATTTACCAGCTTAGTCATGTTTCTCTGTGTGGCAAACAGTCATACTCTTTGCAACCAGTCTCCGTACTTTTGCAAAACTGAAAGTATATCCAATAACTTTAAATTGGGTAAATTAAACCCGATTTCCTTTTTTAAATTTTATTTTTTAACTTGATTGCACATGTATCTGTATATATATATGTTATACATTTATATATACATTTATTTTTCACATCATGTTTACCCCACGGTTCTCCCACCACCTTATTCCCTGTGAAACAACTTTTTCCATTTTTAATAAATTGCTTTTCTTTCTACTTGACCTCTTTGTCATAGGTAACCAACTCTAACACCCTGTACTTATGCTAACTGAAAGTTTACTCTTCCTGTTTACTTCATGGAGATTTGCTCAGTACTATTTTCTCTCTCACTATTATGCTGACATAATGAATGTCTAGTTTCATGTGTCATATTCCCCTCTCTCATTCTGGAGCAGGAAGGGACATACAGGGGTCATCCACAGTACCTTTCCTGCCAGAGGCAGAAATAGAAACAAAACTTTTCTAGGTTAGTAACACCAATAATTACCCCAACACATCATTTCAAAAAGGATTGACCAACGCACATTCTTTTAACTGAGCACTAAACTTTAATTGCCAACACTCGTAGCTTATAGGAAAAAAATGTGTTCAGGAATTGTCGGAGCAGACCAGACTCGAGGTTTGGTTGGGTAACAAATTCAATTATAATAGTAGTTGCAGAGGACTCTCCTCTCATCCTGTATAATGAGGGAAGGGCTTCTACATTTAAAGACCACGATTACCCATTGTTAACAATTTACTCACTGATATTTCCTCTTGGGCAGCATTTTATGTCTACGTTGTCAGATATTGCTGAGTTCCCATGTCTTCTACCATCTTCATCCTTATTGATCCCATGAACACTCTATTTGTAGTGACAATTGTATCTCATCGATCATCTCTGATGTTTACTCTATTGCCTTGCTTTGTATAATTGAAAGTCAGGGATCTCTTTCCTAAGTGAAAATCAAGCCCCAAACGGGTAAATTGTTGTTTTAGGACTGAAAAGTGACTTCGATCTAGGGAAATGTTATTTGTCCCTTGCTGAGACCCTAGAAATGTGGACTAAGGTCTTTCCCTCCTCCCCTCCCCCATAGCTTTAAAGAACTAAAGGTGTTTCCATGCTAGGCAAAATAATCTGTGATAGCCTGGTTTTCAAGGTTTAAAAATGTAAAAAAACATTATGTTGATATTTCCAAGAGGAATTGGTATATATTATTATACATGGGGATTTAAGGCCTTTCTATTATTCTTCATGAATTACTAAGTCTTAGGTTGTGAAAGTGCCTTGAAGACAACAGAAGTAGGCTAAGGAGAGTTCTGGCACAGAAAGCCTTGTGTTGTGAAGAGAAGGCAGTGGAGAAAGCAGTGTTAGGACAACTCAGATACTTCTTCAGCTTGGAAGTTGTATGCCTTCATGAACTAGAGCTGGATAGGATCTCAGGATCACCTTTGCCAACAGCCCTTAAATTCTTCTACAATTAACAGTCATCATTTAATAAAATAATCCTGATATCAATCACCACCTTTGAAATAGTATGGATCTTTCTTGACTAGTGATGGGATTATATCTGATAAAACCACTGGAAATGCACTTACTATACCTAACTTAGCAAGCACCATGGTTTCAATTGAACCTACCTTAAAATGTGCTCAGAAAACATACATATTCTAGAATTGGCCAAAATTCCCTAATGCAAAGCTTATTTTATAATTGTGTTGAATATCTCATGCAACTTATTTAATATTGTACTAAAAGTGAAAGCCAGAATGTTTAATGGGTTCTCATCATTCATGTAACAGTAGAAAGCACACTGGACCTAAAGAATGTTTGAAGAATGCAACTGACATTAATTGCTGGGGAGTGGGGATGTGTCAGTGACAGGGTCACTGGATTTTATCTCTTCTAATGATTTTATCTCTTCCTATTCTTCATTAGAAGAATAGGTCAAGAAGGTGTTTCCTTTCATGATTTCAAACTGTGGCTCACAACCACTGCCAGTATCCTGAGACATTGCTCTCCATATCCTTAGCCCAGGAAAATATCAAAATTCAAAATTCTCAGAGCAATTTCTACTGAATGCACACCTTTCCCGCCCCCCCCACTGGTGCAAAGTTAAAGGTAGTTAATTGAACCATCATAGTTGGGGACTATGTGTACTCATATTAGCTCATATAGTAATTAATTGTAAGCATTTTTATTAACCTTATTATTTGCATTAGACTGTGAGTTCAGGTAGGCTGGAATTTTTGTCTTTTGTTAATTACTGTATCTTCAACACTCAGAAACATGCCTAGCACTTAGTGGGTACTCAATAAATATTGGTTGAATTAATTATGGCTATTATGGACCAGGCACTGAGCTAAGTGCTTTGAATACATATTTTGAAAACAAACTGCCTTCATTACATATCCATTTTCCTTTTAAAAATTAAACAGGAATAATTACCATCAACAGTTGCTGAGTGAGAACTGAGAGAACATCAAAATTGTCCTACATTTTATTTAATTTTATTATTATTTATTTACTATTTTTTAAAGAAATTTATTATTTTATTTTTACTATTATTTTTAATTGATGCACATATATATTTAGATGTATATATTTATATCACTGTATATCCCAAGGTGCTCTACATTTTAGATAGTGACTACTTCTTATATGCTGCCATGGGCTGGAAGAACTGAAAGAAAATGAGCTTGTCAAAGCCAGGCATGGTGGCACTTGCTTGTAGTTCAAGTGCTGGGAGGCAAGAGGCCTGGGGTCACTTAAGTTTGTGGGCTTGAGACTACCCTGGGCAACATAGTGAGACCTGGTCTTGAAAAAGCAGCTGGGCGCGGTGGTGGGTACCTGTAATCCCAGCTACCTGGGAGGTTGAGGCTGGGGATTGCTTGAGTCTGCAGGATCAGGATTACCCTGGCCAACATAGAGAGACCTAGTCTCAAAAAAAAAAAAAAAAAAAAGAGGTTGCCAGGGTCAGAGGATTTCAGTTTGGAATCACTGCATCCTTACTTCACAGGCAAGGAGATTGAGACCCAGAGAGCTGAAGGTGCAGGGTGCAAGGTCAGCAAAAGAGGCAGAAATCTGACCCTGGTGCCTGGGCATATTCCAATATGGAGGGAGAAAGGAGGAATATTGGCAAGTCTAGAACTCCAAACTGCTTTTCCCAGTTTGAGGGGGCAGAGGTGAAACCATAGATCACCCTGTATGTTTTTATGACCATTAAAGGCATCCAGATGATAACTGAATGGCTTCTCTCTAATGATGTTCAACCACTTCTCCTGAGTTCATGGTCTTATTGCTCATGGAGGAGTAGAGACTGATTGTATGGGATGATATGAACAATGAACAGCTTCAAGTATTGCCTATTGTATTCCCCAAGGCTCTGTGCTGTGAAAGGGACGGAAACCAGAATCCCTGACTTGATTCTCTAGACACTCCCCAGATAGGGAGGTCATGCCTTCTTTCTCCCACCAATGTTGGCCACCTACCCCACACTGTGCTATGATGCTATTGCCTAAAGAATGGTCATGAATCTTTAGAATACAGTCTTGTCACTCTGGGTCCTTGGCTTCTATAGTCAAAAGCATATGGCTCCAATTTCTATGTAACTAGTATTTTAAAACTTTAAAATATTTTGGTATATTTAAAACTGGGGAAAACTAATTTGGTATATTTTATTACTGGAAAAAAATAATTCATCACTATATTTAGTACCTACATTGAAAAGGTATGTTTTACAGAGTCTAAATATCTGTGTTTTCTTCTCTGCAGTTGTATAATTTATGATTTTGTTTCTTATTTTTCTTAATGATTTTGTTTTTTACAATGAGCAAGTAGTCACTGAATTTTTTCTTTCACACAATTAACAAGCTTTTTAAAAAAGTTTTTTTATAAAGTGTTCAGTAGTCAGCATGTATATATTTACAAGGGAATTACCCACATCTTAAGTTAATGCTGCCCAGCCTACAAGCCCTCTGGTTTCATCACCTGCCGTGACTTTGCTTGATGTGGTTTCAGGCTCTTTAGAAAGATGGGAGCCTTTCTCTGGGCAGGGGGGGTAGACCCCACCTTTGGCCCAAGGCAGATGGCTCTCCTGGAACTCACAGAACTTTTGTAGGAGGATGGGCCTTGGGGGCATGGGAAAGATGGTCAGGTCTGACTTCTCTGAGTTGCATGAGGCTTTGTTTTTGAGGCTGAAACATAACTTCTGTTGTCTAATCATGCATGACATTCTGAAGCCAAATCAAAGCAGTTCCCAACATGTCCACTCTTTTAGGTCATTTGTCATCTACACGGTCATCCTTTGCTAGCACAAACATGTGGGGGCTGACACTATTTTCTGATTTCTCTTTATTGTAAATAATATCAAGCAAGAAAGGACATTTTTAGCATTTACAAGTGGAGTGGTGCATGCAAACAGTTTAGTTTCATTCTGACTTCAATAGGGCAAAGAAGAGAGCACATGTGCACAGACAAAAAGAACTCAGACACCAGCTTACTCTGACCATTTGGTGTCATCATTTGCACAGCAACAAACCGTTGGACTGGATGTTGCTGATACAGAGCAATTCTTTTTCTTAGTTATAACTCTAGATTTTTACACTAAAATTATAAAGTTTATTATTCATTTCCAACCCTTTGCCCTCTTCTGTCTCATAGAAAACCATATGCAAATGACCTTTGGCTTACAGCCTCTTGGAAATAGTGAGGCCAGCACCCCCATGCATTGCTGTACCCCCACTTCACCTGAGTCTGCAGAACCGTCTCTTGTTCTTTCAGCACTTGGACTTGTAGTTTCCATTCTGCTGCCTGGTTCAGCAACTGTGAGAAGGGAAAATGCATAGAAACACTGTAAAATGGTCTTTTTCTTTGAAACAAATTTTACCTCTTGAGTTTTATTTTAAAAGCCTATACGTTAAAAACAAAACAGAACCCCACCATTATGTATAGTTTGCATATATGTGATATTTTATAGGTTAGAAGAATTCTACCACTATTTCTAACAACTCCAGTTTAGACTCTATTTGCAGGAAATGTGGAGAGAAAGACTTTAAAAAATGAACTTGCCAACATTGGGAAGTACAATCACAACTTAAACATAAAAGGGAGCTTCAGGAAAGTGGTTTGACAGATACTTGAAGATTGTGTATCATCAAACTGTCCATTTAAAAGATATTTAAGATGTGGTTGTAGTGTGGATTCAACTTAATAACTTGTTAATTAACCTTAAGTGAATTTTGGAAACTGTGTAAAGAATCTAAGAATGTCAAGAAAAGCAGTCCAAAGTTAGAGTCTCAACTAATAGATGGTGGTCTTCGTGCAAAAGTAGAGAGAAATAATTTCCAATTCAAGCATGAGTCACACAAAATTCAGCTTCCCCACATTCTGGAGGCTTCATGGGATTCCTGTCCAGACATTTGACCTCTGCTAGTTGGGTCACCCTGCATCTGGCCTTCAGTCTCTCTCATCTGAGTCTTTGCTCTGTCATGGCTAATATTTTCTACACGAAAGGCTCTGATATCCTATAGTAAACACATTTTATCTATGAGGGGAGTCAGGCCAACAGTGGAGGATCTATTTTCTTGGATTATGAATAAGAATTAAGTATTTCATTGCATGGAGCTAGACTGTAGGTTGAGCTTTTTAAAGGTTTAATTAAAATTAATCTTTCGTAAGAGCACTGGTTTGAGTTTACCCAAGGTCCATTAGGCCATTTATTCAAATTCATCCCCTTGTCAATGTCAACACGGAAATGCTGACTTCAACATTTTCTAGATATTACAATTCTGACAAGCTGAAGGGATCTGGTTTGATTTTAGATAAATACGTGGCTCAAGCTTAATTGCTAAATGGTCATATTTGAAGAATTGGTCCGTTGAATGTGTCTTAAATCTCTGTCTCTCTCCCCAGCAATACACAGGCTAACTCATACCTCGGGGCATCTCTGAGTGTAAAAAGTCATCACAGGATGTGGCTTTAGAGACACTGGGAGTGTGATAACACACATTGGTTGCTTATCCTCTCTGAGCCTCAGTGTTTTCATCTGTAAAATGGTCCCACAGTTGTTTGGTATGCTTGGGGTTAGTATGTCAGTAAAGACCACCACTCAATTTCTTAAACCAAAATCTCAGGAGTCATCTTTGACTCCTTCCTTCCATCCCTGACGTCATCTTCAGTTCACAGTTTGTCTACTGATTTTACGTTGAAAACATACTCCTCTATTCTTATCCAATTCTCCTCACCTACTGCCACCTCCCTAATCCAAACCATGCTCATATCTCCAGCAGCCACTCTCTATCTAATTGCTTCTTTATCTCTAATTAGCTGCTTTTCCATCCTGGAGCCAACTTCATCTTTTACAGATGCAAAGCTGGTAACTTCCTTTGCTAAAACCATCCAGTACTTTCCCATTATATTTAGAATCAAATCCAAACTTTTTGTGAGCCATAAAGTCACACAATTTGGACTCTGCTTTCCTCCCCAGCTTCATTTTGAGCCCTTCTCCTACTGAGTCAATATCTTCTAGCTTCTCTAACTTCTGTGTTTGGAGGACACTTGCTGGTTCCAGCACCAAGACCTTTATCACTGCTGCAGCACTGTGACAGGACACCTCCTCCCTGACTCATTCTCACAGGGCAGGTGGACTCCAGCAACCAGGCTAAAGCAGCTTCCTTCCTTCTTCCCCTTCTCAGCTCCTCATTTCCCCAGTAGTACTTTATAATATCTGAAGTTGTTATTTCTTACTTATTTATAGCCTGTTTCTTTCCAGCTGTCTCCATGATGGGGCTTGGTCTTGTTCACAGATAAGTCCCAGCACCTGAGATCATGCTTAGCATGTGACACGCACTTTAAAAGGTTTGTTGAGTGAATAATTGACTAGGCTATATTTAAAAAAAAGGGAGTAGGGGAGGGGGCTCGGAGAGCCAGTGGAGGGGGAGAGGGGGGAAATAAAAATAAAAATTGAGTAGGTGTGTGTCTCCTAATGGACTGGCCAACTCACTTCTCCAGAGAAGCTCAGGGTCTTTCTCTACCTGACTAGTGCTCTGTGACCTTAAGTCAAACACCTTTCCCAGGGGCTCTCTCACCCTGAGACAGACAGAAAGCACACTGACTCAAATGATAAGTACATATTCCTTTTCGCGTGCGTGTCGCTCCTCGGCTTCCTTCATCATTTCTTGCGCCTCCTCAAGTTTTGCATCCACCAGCTTCTGCTGCAGTTCTCTGTGCTTAAATATTTTGTCCAGATGCTAAGGAAAATTAAAGTACAGACATCAAGCTTGATTTATTACTGGTGCTAAACATGGAAAATAAAAAGCTAACATTCACATCGAAACTGTCTCTGAGTTTTAAGATGTTAAAAAAGCAGCGGATAAATCCATTGGCATCCCTGACATAAAATAATACTGTTTTTAGCATGTAATCATTTTCATATAAAATGATTATTTATGCAAGTAGTAATTATGTAAAAATTAATAATTATGTAATTATTTTACATTAAAATTATTTTTAAATGTATAAAAGCCATAAATTGCTGAAGCTTCTGCCTTTTATACCAGACAAAGATAACTGGAAAAGGTGGAGGGGCCAGAGTTCAGCAATGTTATCAACAAAGGTCCCAACATCGTTTTTCTAAATTTGGTAACTATTAGACCTGATGGTAGTTATTATACAAGATGGACCAGGCAATGGTGTATATTATCGTACAGCACTCCCTAGCTCTGCCGGTATTTTGGTTCTTTCTGTGACTACAAAACCACTTTTAATCATTGTGTTAAAGCAATTGCTTGTGGTCAATGTTCCTCCCTTTCTTTCCTCAAGGATGGTGAGATAGTGCTGGGGTACCCCTGTGGCCTGCATCTGGGACTGAGGTGGGAGCCCCTTGACTTCACCTCTTGTTCAGGGTCCTGGACAAGGTCAAGGGCCACAGAGGAACTGATATATGCAAATATCCAACGGCCTCCACCATCTCTTTTGATCTCTCTACTCTGGGTGCCTCAGTATGGAGCCTCCTTGGCCACCAGGAGGCCCCATTGGCCAGCTGGCACAGAGGATACTATCTTAAAGCCTTATTCAATAGCATGTATATATGCATATATATTATATATATTGCCCTATATATAATATATATAATCAATAATAAATAAGTGTAATGAAGAGCTCATGGATAATTTTAAATTTTTAGTTGCCACACTAAAAAAGTAAAAAGTCTCCAGAGATCACAAAGATGTGAAATTTATATATACATTATTTAATATTAAAAAAGTAAAAAGTCTTATTAATTTTAATATATATTATTTAAACTAATATAGTCAAGAATTACCATTATGTAGTCAATATAAAATTGTAAAATATATATATATGTCCAATATATATTCTATATGTCCAATATATATTCTATATATATATATATATATATATATATATATAAATCAGGCTGCTCCTATTTGAGATCTCTCTGGAGAGTATGAACATTTTCTTTTTATTTCATTCCCTTTCAGCTTGAAGCTTCGCTTAGGAGCAGGATTAAGTTTTGTGACAGAAACCATGGTGGTGTGGCATTCTGGCTTACTTGGAGGCATTTCTCAATTCACCTAAGAGCTGCTACTGTACAAGCCTGGCTCAGCTTTATTCCTGATTAAATTTTACTAAAAGAGCCAGTTGACCTGTGTGTGGTTACGTTTTAAGACAGAGATTTAAAAGTTGGGTGAGAAGGGAATTTGATATATCAAGATATTGAGGGGGAACCTTGGAGTCTTAAAAACATATTACATATGAAAATATAATTCTGGAAGAATCATAGGCCTTTATAGTTCACTTCATATAAATAATTGGGAGCAAAACTCTGACTTTTGCAATTGTAAGTGATTTAATCTCCTATCTCCTGCTTTCTAGCTATATAATATGGATAATGTAATTATCAAGTGCATAAGATCATCAAGACAGTTAAATGGCATATTGTATATAAAATATAATACTTAGCATATTGTTACAAACACTGAATAAATAATTCCACCAATATAAATTACATGATCAACTGGTATTAGTATTAGCTTGTAGGGTACACAGAATATAGACCCCCACTTAGATGACAGGGTGATTCTTAAGTGTGTGAGATATTTTCCAGCTATAAAGAGAAGGTATTAAAAAGGCTGAGAAATAGTGTTTTCAAGGATAATTGCCCAGGATCCTCCACTTTCTGTGTTTAGCCTTTGCTGTGTAGTGATTCTAGTTCTGAGGAAATCCCATATGACTTTCAACCAGATAGTTTTCAATCCCATCTGTTTTTATTTGGGCGAGTTCAAAGACATCCAAACTAAATGTTAATCAATAGAGAGGGTTGGTCTTCACTTTCCGATTAACCACATTTCCCACCTTCACCACCCAGACCTGGATCTATACACGGGCTTCCGAGCTGTTTGATGTGATTCTCACCTCCTCTCTGAGCTCATACTGATCGATGATGCTTTTCAGTTTCTCTGCAAGTTCTGTGTTCTCCTGACACAGCTTCAAGTTTCGTTCACTCTGCTGCTCAATCTGGGCCTGGATCTCGGTCAGAGTGCTCTGGAAATGACTAGTGATCTCCTTCCTTTTCTCTTCTTCCTCACGTGCCCGCTGAAGTGTCTCTTCCTGCCATTGAATACAAAAGATTCTGTTAAGTTGGTGTGTGTACACCTGCATTTAGACAACTCAAGATTGGTCAAGGAGATTAGTATTCAGGGAAGTAGGATGCTTTTCTCTGAGTTCTCCAGAACTAATGTTGTTCAGTTCCCAAATAACTGTATGAGCAAAGGTTTCAGCTGTGAATACATAGTCACTGTGAGTACATCGAGCTGGTGCAGTGAGGTCCTTGAATTTGATAGTTGTTGATGAATAGGCTTGTTTTAAAGATGACGGGTCTCTTGCTGAATGAATAAACTGCAGCAATCTCCAACAAATGTGCAGTTACGTGGATTTGGTCTTTTGGCCATGGCCTGAAAAACGGACACTAGGCTTTACTGATGAAGGAAATAAATCACACGTTCCTCTCAATTGGCACAGAAAGGACATTATACCTTCTATTTCTCTAAAAGTATGGCATATTAACCACATAATTGCATTATCACAGTTTTGCAAATATAAGTCATCACAATGGAAACTTTTTTCTTAATAAGAACAACTTATTAAAAAGTATGATAGTTATGGATTGATTACAGCAATTCAGAATTTAAAAGAAAATCTTTGAAAATAGGCTGGATTTTATTTTTGAAAGAACCATTATCCCATGTGTCACATAGGGTAATTGAAATGTTCAATGTAAATTTTAGACTGAAAGCCATATTAAGTTTCAAATCTTCTTTAACTGGAAAATGAAACATCTAATTTCCCCCCTTTTCTATCTTAACACTCAAGAATTGGAAATTAACTTTTATATCACTTCTGTTCTCTATGCTGCTAAATCAAAACTCTCCCTTCATTGCTAACTTCTAACAATGTGCCCAAATTTCCTCCATATTTATATAGAGACTTGTTTGCTTTGTGATTATTCCTCTTATTCTTTTAGAATAAAAGGGTTTAATCTTGCTACATCATACTAAAGATAGAAACACTGCTGACAAGCGATACAGACATTTTCAAATTCCTTTCAGTCTGATTAATTGTTATTATGAAAGCTTGCTTCATTGTTGGCAAGTAAAATTATACTGCCTTTAGTTGCCTACCACGATCAAATTATGTAACAGAATTTTATAAAAGAATCAGTGATTTAAAAAGAAGTAATTGTGCAGGTCTTTATTATGATAGTAGAATAATGTGATCAAAATAAAAACTGATGCTGAAAATATGTACTCTGGAAATATTTTATTTATCATTACAAATCTTCTTTTCTTTATAATATTAGCATATTTCCTGTTATCTAACTTTTGACATCAGAATCATAATTTATTCATGGTACAAATATTTATGGAACAACAACTTCTTAGAGACATTGTAGATGATATCTATATTTTCTAATCTGAAGAAATATTCAGAATCATTCAGATCAGATTTTATTACCCTGAACTTTGTAGGTCAATCCTTATATATATATATACATGAACTAGAAAATCTCATTTCCAACTGTTGAAAGCAACTGAAATTCATATAATGGTGAATATCTCCTATTGTTCCTGATTGGTTTAAAAGTCAACAAGTACCTAGTTGAAAAACTAAATGGTATTTGATAAGAATATCGTTTGTCTTTATAAGTGTCTATAGTTATCCCACCAATAAGTACAAAAATCATCTCATGCTACTCTTATGGTGACAGAAAGAAGGTGTAAATGTTAGGATGGCATTAAACACAAATCAAAATGATCACAGCACCCAATCCTGGTCCCAAAATGGCTTCTTTGCATTTTATATTATCTTGTTTTTCAGTGATCGTAAAATAAATCTATCAAAACTTTATAAAATTTGAGTCTGTTGATGATGAATTTGCACTTAGTTAAACAGTATTGAAGGTACAAATTTTCTTTTTGAGCCCATTATTCAAAATAAAAATTAACAATGCAAATAAAATGGAGGGACAACATCTAATATAACTGATAAAACAAACTTTGAAAGCATCTGTGCATCTTAGAAATGGTGCTGTGTCTGATACATAATGCACAGGTATTCAGTAAAAATTCATTTAAAGAATCAATGAATTAACAATTTACATACAGGTATGACGAGCTTGACTAAGATGATTTTTATAGTCCTTTCCACATTAAAATTCTGTGACATTATGGCAAATGCTATTTACTCCATTAGTAAAATTCTATTTCCTAAGGTACTTATTCATCTCTGGATAGTTTTTTGTTGATATAGTTTGATGTTCAGATTTATTGCTTCAAACATGTGTAGTATTTTGTTGAAATGAGTTCATGTCTCAGACAACTAGACTTTTCCTAAGCTATTCTAAATTGTAAGGTTTTGTGGAAGTTTTTAACTCCTTGAAGGATGAATTTTCATATAAGGAATAGTAAAAGTTAAAGTTTATACTGGAAAGAACATAAGTACCTGTTCTTGTGTATTTCCCTAGACCTAAACACATAGCTTTTCAGATTTGCATATATTTAAACTGTTTCAGAAATGTGGCCAGAGAATCTTGTGTTGCATTTACTCTACTACAGATGGCAACTATGAACTCTGGACAACATGCAAGAAATAACCAGAGACACTGAGGGTAAACAAAATCAGGCAGATTCTGGAGGGAGGTTAATAGCTGTAAAAAAAAAAAAAAAGTAAAAAAAGAAAGAGGTTAATTGTGGTTCCCCAACTTTTACAACTGTTCCCTTGAGGGATGACTGTAAAAGGAATGGAAGGAAGTTATATGGGAGGGTTAACTGGTAATAGAATGCCTACAGTCTTTCCGGTAGTACAGTGTTCTGAGCAACTACAGCTATTTAAAAGTGAAGGAGTACTCCAAAGAAAGAGTCAGAAAGAGAGAGAAGGAGCCCTAAATTCTGTGAACAAGTTTAGCCCAATTCTTGACAGACGAAGAATCAAGAAAATGTGCCCCACTCTCAAATAATAGATGAAACCTATTACGTAATCTCCCAGATGTAAAATGAACAGACAACTTTGTTAAAACAGATATTGAATCTGTGCTCAGGTATATAAAAGAAAATAGTATCTCTATGAATAAAGAGGAACTCTGAGGAGAAGACCATCTATAAGAAAGACTCAAAATGGAGTTAAACTTTATAAACACAACATTTAGTTATCACTTGGTAGACCTGGTGCAGAATGTGGTGACAAGAGAGTGACTGTGAAGGTCAATTAATATTAATTATCTAATGTAAGAAAAAAGAGAAAAAGGATCAGTGAAAAATAAGACGCTTACTCAAGTACCTGGCAGACAGTATCAAAAGGCCTAATGTGCATGAAGTTAAAATCTTGAAAGAAAGGGGTAAAAGAATGGGGCAGAAAATGTATTTGATGAAAGGAAACTTTCTCAGTTTGCTGAAAGATATAAATTATAGGTATAAGGAGAGCAGCAAATCCCAAATAGGAATATTATGAAACAAATTATGTTTGGGCAGTAAGTAATCAAAGTTTTGAAAAACAAAACAAAACAAAATCAATAGAAAAATTTAAAAGTAGTCAGAGTTAAATGACATGTCTCACTCAGAGAGAAAGAGTAATTCAAATTATTGTTGGATTTCACCAGAAATTAGAGGCCAGAATACAGAATGTAATAGAGAAAGAATAAAAAAATAACACAAAAACAAAGCCCTTCTTAGCTCAGAGTTCTCTATCCAGCGAATATAGCCTTCAATGATAAAAGTAAAATAAAAGACATTTTAAAGATAAAAAAATAAGAAAACTGATATCTAGCAGACCTGTACTGTAAGGAATACTAAAGGAATTTTTTCAGATTGAAGGGAATGATACCAAAGGAAACTCTGAAGAGCCAGAAGGAACACAGTTCTCTAGAAATGGTAAATATCTGTGTAAATCGAAAAAATGTACATAGTTCTGCATTTAATTTAAAAAATGAGGGGAGTAAATGGATTTTTTTGTTTCTACATATTATGTGCAATGACCCAACACTAATTCCAGATACAGTATGAAAAGTTAAGAAATGTGTATTGTAATGCAGACCAAACACTAAAAATGCAAACTTATAATTAAAAACTTTAGATAAAAAAGAGTTAAAAAATAAATTCAAAAATCTGAAAATAGTTGAACAGCATAAACAAGAGATTGATGGTAAATAAATGATAAAGTGATAGACATATATCTGTCTACATCAATAATTACATTCTATATTAATGGACCGGTATCTAATGATAAGGTGGATATTGTAAAAATGAAAAGAATCAAGGCCCAACTGTATACTGTCTCTAACAGATGTACTTTATATCTAAAACCCAGGTTGAAAATAAGTAGATGGAAAGAAATATGTAGATATTCCTCCTCTTCAAAGGTTTATGTTTGCCACTTCACTTTTATGAAAAGCCTTCATTAGTAAGTACCTAAAGAAACCAAAGTACCTAAAGAAACCAAAGAAAATCCACAGAGGATTATTAGCTTTCGTAACAAAAGGCAAAATGCAAAAATAGCTTCAGCATTTGTTTTGCAGTAGCTGTGATAGAGGCACACCCAGATGTGAGAGTGGCCCTAAAAAGCTCCTTCCCACTGGAATTGTGCTAAGCATTTCAACATCAAGTGGAAGTTGAAGAGGCCCAAGAGGTGATGCACTTGTAAGAGGAAAGCTTATGAGTCAAAAACTGAACTCAGCAATCAGTGAACTCAACAGAAAGTGAAGTTATCCAAGAACTAAGCCTGAAGCATGTGCATGAGATGTTCACTGTGATAGACAGTGCAAAGTAGGAAAACAGGAAAACAGAACAGAAATGTAGGACTTTAATTTTGACAGGGCATGTAGGTTTCAGGCAGATTTGTAGGATGTTTTGAGTGCCTACAAGGAATTGTATGATTTAAAAATATGTGAGGCTAAGCATTCAAATATCCTGTCATATTTCAAGCATTCTACATCCATCATAGTTGATGGCAAATCTGGACCTTGAACAGGCAGGCAGATAAAAAAGAAGGTATAGATATTAGTGACTTCCTAGCCCTGATGGATTCAGACAAAGATGAGCTATTCATGGTTGACCCTCTTCCACTCTCTACTGAAGTTTTGGACTTCACACCATCCTAACCGCCAAAGATTTAATCTAATAGATCATCAATCATACCTGTCAACTTTCCAGTGAGTTTAATGTTTTCTTAATTCAGGCTAGTGAAACGATACCGTACACACATTATTTCTACTATAGGTAGACTGTGTACATATCACATCAGCCCTGCATGTTACTAATGCTAGTTATTTTAGGTCTTATGTGTTATTTGGTATCATTTGGTAGGTTACTTTTTGGGCATGGAGATGTTAAAATTTTTTCTCATATGAATGAATGATAATTGCGTCTTGTCATTATGCCATCTGGGCTTAAAAAGGTTTCACAGGAGCCCTCTACTTTTGGATTACAGGGAATGCTGTACAAAAGAAGCACATGTAAGAAAACTTCATAGTTATATTGATATCAGTTAATATAGGCACCCAGATAAAAATTATTACTAACGGACATTTCATGGTGATAATCAGTCAATTCATTAAGGAGCAATAATTATAAATGTGTACACATCTAATCAGTGCTTCAGAGTACATGCTGCAGAAACTGACATAATTAAAGACAAGCAGACAATTCCATAATTATATGAGGACATTTATAGCATCTGTTCCTCGGAAATTGATAAACTGTGACAAAAATTTAGCAAAGATGTAAATGATCTAGAGCTAATTTTTACTCAACAAACATTATACCTAACATGGGAAAAATAGGCATTCTTTCTAGATACATACCATATGTATTCATAGAATATAGTAAGATATACTTGAAGAAGTGAAAACCTTTACCTCTAAATTATATGCAGTGATGTAAACCAGTCACTCCAATAAATAATAATACATTTTTTAAAATTAAACACTTTAAATAATCCATGTGTTTAAAAAAATCAGAAGGGAAATTAGAAAATATTCTGAATTTCTATCCTAATTTTGATGCAAAATTATGTGTGGCCTTGGATGATCCATTTGAATGATGAGTCTCACTTTCTTCAGTAAAATAGGAATACTGAACTTCATAAAGTTGTTGTGAAGATTCAATGAAATAGCATATCTTCCTTGAAATAGCATTTAAAGATGGTTAATGGGAAGGGCAGGTGACCTTGAGGATGTACCCCAGAAGAGCAGTGATGGTCTACAGTTACAGGTAAAGCATTTACACAGCTCCTGAGATAACAATGAGTCTGCATTTCATCGTTCATATCTGTAGGCCATTACTGAATGAGTGGAGGTTTAGCTACAAAATCTCTCATCACTTGTATTATTCTGACTTTGACTTAGTACTAACCAGAGATCAAACCATAACCGCCCACTTTTAAATCTTGTTGCTAAATCTTCCTAGTATATTTACTTATTATCTACTTACTATAGAACACCCCTGAAAGCCAGCTTTAGGAAAGCTCAGAGAGCTAGCATTGGCACACACACCTTGAGTAGGGGGGAATGAGCGCCACTGGGTTTCGAATGGCCCCAAGCCAAGGACTGAAGAAATCCCAAAAGCCTCTGACTTACTCTTATAATTTCAGAGTTTGAGTTCATCCCATTGGCCTTCCATGTCACACACATCAAAATACCATTTGGCATACATCAAGCCCTCACACTCTTCACTCTTCTTAGTTTTTCGGCCTAACGCTATGGCACAAGGTCAACAACGAGTTGACTCTATTTCTTAAAGAATCTTCTTCTAAACATATGTACTAATAAAAACCTCATGAAAACACTGGTCCCTAATGCTTTCTTGTTTGTCAAAGACTTTAGGACCTTCAGCTGGAGAGGGGACCGTGCACACACGTGGTGTTATGTGGGAGAGCCCTGGAACTTGCTTTGCTGAATGGCGCTAGTGTCCGAGAAAGCACATCAGCCACACAGCTAGTGGCGCACTGTCATTAATGAGCCCCATGCAGAAGGAATGAAGTGACCTGTCCATTATTTTCAGATTGAATAATTAAATCTGAAGAACTGCAGTGTGTTTTCAAGTAGCCTTTCTCTCTGGAAGACTATTGACATGTTGGCACTTAATCTTACTTTGTGTCAATGAGCTTTGTGTCAGTGTATATCATGCCATGCAGATTTCGTTAGAATGCCAAAAATACGGAATTTTTATCTATTGGCATTTTAAAGAGTAGCATGAAAGTCTACCTTATAAAACAGTAAAAGCTAATTCAGCATAATAAAAAGAGGAAGGGCACATCTTTTGCTCGTATCATGTACTATATGGGCATCTTACATAGGTCACCTCATTGAATGGTCACCCCCAACCACACAATCAGGTTGGTAAAATCCTCATATTCCCATGAGGAAACAGACAAGGCAGGTGCAATAATTTATGGATGGTCACTGTAGTGTCAATGGATTTTTAGGGTTTTTGCATTTCCACCATTAGCTTCCATGACCAGCACCTGTGGTGCTATGCCCTCTCCATGATTATACAAGCCTGGGCACAGTGGGAATGCGCATGTGTGAGAGGATCTGCCTGTGTCTAGGAGGAGAGGAGGAAAGGGCAGGGCCACCTGGGGAAGGGGAGGGAGGAGAAATTGCTAGAGAAATGCAAGTGGCTGTGTCTCACTGTTCATTATTAAAAATTCTACAAAGAGCCGGGTGTGGTGGCAATGCACCTGTAGTCCAAGCGCTGGGAGGCAAGAGGCCTGGGGTCGCTTGAATTCCCTGATTCGAGACTACCCCAGGCAACACAGTGAGACCTGATTTCTCAAAAGCAGTTGGGTGTGGTGGAGGGCGCCTGTAATCCCAGCTACCTGGGAAGCTGAGGCTGGGGATAGCTTGAGTCTATGGGATCAGGTACCCTGGGCATCATAGCTAGATCTAGTCTAAACAAAAATTCTATTAAGATAAATCCAAGGGCTCTGACACTCTTTTCCTGCTTCCACCGATGATGAACCCCTGGGGTTTGAATGGTTGCACTACAGTTACATGTGAGCACGCAACAGGCTAGTATGTGAACCCCAGTTTCTCCGCTGAAACACTGCATGAATAGCAGAAGCCCAGGAGATTCTCGACTGTCTTTTACCTTCAGGGTCTTGTTGTGCCTTTGCAGCTCCCGGCATAGACTCTCCAGCTTGCTCCGAGCCAGGACGGCTCTGCTGTGTTCACTTTGCAACTGGTCTTTTTCTTTCTGTATTTGCACCTGTTTCTTCTGGAGGAGCTTGAGCTTCTTTTGCTCTGTGCGATGTTCATCCAGCTAGACGTGGGACACAAATGGGAAAAACAAAAGGGGGGAATCTTTTTTGAGTGAGTAGAATGGGAGCAAAAGAGGGATGTCCTAAAGATATTCATTGGTTTTTTGGAAACCTTTTTGTTGCTTTTATTATCACAGTCCCTCTGGGGCCCAGGAACCTTCACAAATATTGTCTTGGTGGTACTTGCAGAGGTAGCTTTTAGAACATCACATAAGTAGATTTTTCCTTACTATTAGTCTTTATTTTTTTTTTCTCTGATCTTTGGGGAGGGAACACTAAGAACTTTATTTTTCTCGAGTCTCTAACAACGCTGGTCAATATGGAAGGCAAGTCTGGCATCTGTAATCTGCCAGAATGCATGATGATTCATCTGTCAACCGTTTGAGCACTTGGTTTCCATTTAATTCTCACAGCTCTTTCTCAAACAGGCTTATAGCAACTATTTTTAAAATAGGAAAAAAGAAAAACAGCCTCCTGGTAAACAGAAGATGAAGTCAGTGTGTGGGGGAAAGGAAAAAGAGCAGGTACCATTCACTTAAGCATGGGTGAATTGACACCAAAGTCTCAGGAATGGCCAAGGCATAAGGTCAGGGCACAGGTTCCAGGCAGGTAGGGTAAGATGTAGGGTAGGTGATTGCAGGACATTCAGTTGCATTTGAATTTCAAATAACTTTTCAGCAAAAGTATATCCAAAGTATTATATAGGGCATACTTTTAGGAAGAAATGTATTTGTTTACCTAAAATGCAAATATCACTGGATAATCTGTATTTTTATTTGTTAAAATTGGCAACATTTTTATGGAGTTCAAGTTCAGGTAGGAGGTAATTGGGAATTCAAACTCCAGAGACCTCAAGGGACTAGATTACTCTGGGAGTGCAGGTCTCAGGCTGACAAACTGTGTGGGGCCATATGCCATCCAGAAATACTTCCTCTGCTGAATTTAGTGCCTGAAGGTGCTTTAACCAGGTAGTTACTTGTGCTAATAATGGACTTTTGGCCAATGTACTCTAGGAAGCTCCTGGTGGCTTCTAAGCCCCCTTTGTTCCTGTAACTTCACAGAGTCGGATGCAAGTGGACACAGATACTACAGAAACCCAATATGTGCCTCAGTTTCCCTGCCTTGAAAAAAACCTTTACTCTTTCTGAACTAGAGGGGCAGAATTGCTATTCTGCCTTTATTCCACATCTTATTTTACTCTGTTACTCCCTCCCTCCTGTGCCTTCAGTCCACATCTTATTTTACTCTGTTACTCCCTCCCTCCTGCCACACTGAAATTGCCATTATAAACTCTTGTCAGATTAAACTGGGGATATTCATACAGGATATTTGACCTTCACACTATGGACAATTTGTACTTATTAATAAGAGTTAGCCTCAGGAAAATCTAGGCCCACATTACTATAATCTCAGTTGTAAAGGATATCCTCTTTGAGGGTCCATTGAAACTTGTCTTTTACTTTAGGTTTTTCATGCTAACCTCCCATCTGTAGGATAGATTGGGTCCTGCCATTTTACCCTTAGTAAAGGAAGGTGAAATTTTTCTTGTGCTCATCTTTAAATTTTAAATAACATATTGCCCTTTCTTGGAATTTGTATTTCATTATTATTGCTATTATGATTGACACTTTACCTTCTGAAGGATGAGAACATACATCAGCTCTCAGCGTTAGCATTGTTGACATATAGCATCAGATGATTCTTTGGAGTACGTCTGTCTTGCGCATTGTATCATTGTAGGCTGCTTGCAGCATTCCTGGTCTCTGCCCTAGTAGCCTCCCTTAATTTTGATATCTAAAATATCTCCAGAGAGATAAAACCTATGGTCCCACAGTGGCAAAGCTGCGCTGTTTGGGGAGCACTGTCCTAAGTGAATTTATCTGAGTGTTTGGAGATGATTCCTTACAGGAAATTCATAAGTTGGAAGGATGATTTGTGTTTGCTTAGTGACCATTTAATGTTTTGTTTTTATTGCAAGGCCACACGCATTTAGAATTTAGCTAGGTCTGTCTTTGGTTGGTTTTAAAGAAAAATGCTTAACGCTGACAATTTTTTTTTTATTTTGCAGAGTGTGGCTAATTTTGTTCAAATACTTCAGACTTATGGGAATGCATATGTGGTTCCCTAATGAATGTAAGCAAACATATTGCCATTGAGTCAACTGCAGCCAAATGTTGGCGTTGTGATTAAATAATGCAAATAAGGAGAACTCTGATGCAGTTCTCCTGTGCACTGTTGACAGCCATATAGGATTTTTATCTGCAATTTCTCTAGTTCTCTCTCTCTTTTACTGTTAAGTTAAAAAAAAAAGTGAAATTAATGCCAAGTACTAAATCAATATAGTTGTAGTGATGGTCTAAAGACATTAAAATTGAGAAAATTTGAAAATAAAATTCTTCCGAGGTCATTTTTTATTTTAGTCATGAAGTACCCTTATATATGAATAAACTCAACTGTGTTTATTAATGACTACACTGATCAATAATATTACAGAATTCAGAATCTTAAAGCTAAGAAAGCTACAGAGGCAGTTTGATTTACAGACTTAAATTTGATGATTTATTCTAAACACTTACATTTCAAACATTTTCTGTACTAATATCCAAATCAGTGAGCATGAAATGGATTTTGGTCTCCAAGTGAAAGATTGAAATTCTTCATAAAGTTTCCTTTCTGAAAAGGAAATATAGTGGACTTGGCAGTGGGTATGGAATGGGATGGGGTTTCAACTTTCTCCTATTCAAGCTTTTCAGAACAATTTTTTTGACTCTCCAGTTTACTAAAGGACATGATAGAAGTTCCAAAGTACAGTAGGTGAGGCTTGAATTGAGTGGGACGTGGGGAAAAATAACCTTCTTTGGGGACTGCTGTGAAGGTGTAGCACTGTCTATACACCAGCTTTCTGGGCTGGTCTGAATGCGCCCCAGCCCCACCAAGTGCAGAACATGGTCTAGAATCTAAACATGAATGGCCTTAGTGTGAGTAGGTAAATTGAAAGGCAAAGGAGCAATAATGAAAATAGCAAGGATGGACAAATAAGGATGGGGCTGAAGTTTGTAGGGAAATATTATTTTTGAAACGTAACATCTTATGGAATGGAAACTATTCATAGATTATTGATAGTCACAGCTATTAAAGTTGTAGGTAAATGGATATATTGACCTTTGCTTTAAAAATTCCACTATTCCTTTGAAAAGCAATATGGCCATTAAAAAAAAAGCATTCACTCTGTTTGATTTAGTAATCCCATTTTGGAACTTTCCTAAGACCCTAAAAAGGAGAAGAAAAAAAATCTAAAACATGATGATGTTCACTGTAACAATATTGGGTAAAATAGATAGTGGAAGAATGGAAATGTTTCCAAATTAGAGAACCAGGAGACAGGGTCACTTAATGGAAAATGTCATAACTTTTGCAAAATATAATTATGAAGACTAAAAATTATATTAGCAAATGTCTGTTCCATGAGCTCCCCCAACCCCCCTCCAAATAAAACAAAATTAGACACTGAATTGTTTGTTTTGTGATGGTCATTATAATACAATATATCTCCATGTTCATAACAGAACTGGAAAGGCAGATGGATAAAACGAAGTTGTGCTAAAAAAAAATGAAGTTTGTATTTAAGAGGATGGAAGTAGATATATTTTTGTTTGTTTTTTTTTTTTTGTATTCAGCATCTTATATTATCATGATGTGTTTACATGATTAAAAATAATTAAAAATCATGTTGGCAGACTTAAGCAGGTTGTCACTCAAGATTTCAGAGTTTTTCTGGGCCTGTTGCATGAGAATGCAGTATAACAGGGCACTTCATAATAAAGGGAAGGAAGGAAAGAACAAATGGAGGGTCATAGGACTAAACTTAGCATGAAAAATGAAGAAGACAAATTACTTGTTAAGTTCTACTTCATCAAGAGGTGGGGTACCACCATGAACTTGAAGAACTTGAAGGTCTGAAGCACAGTTAGTGCTGGAGAACCTCTTTATAAAAAAAATTAAGTTGCATAATATTCCTTTGTGTAAATATATTAATGGAAATAAGTTAGAAAGAAAAAGAGAAATACAGGATGGTCTCACATGAAGGATATAGGGAAAACAAACAAACAGTCAAGAAAAAATCTAAAACTGCCAACAAAACTAAACCATAGAGCAAGAAAGGAGGAGGAAGTTGGGATTAAGATGATGCACAGGTGATGGGGTGATGGGAGAGCTTCAGGGTAGACAATGATGTTTTACATATGTATACATATATGTATATATATGTGCAATCATTAAAAACACTTATAAAATAAATAAACAAACACAAACAAATAAATAAATAAAAACAATTAAGAAAAGAGAATGAAGTCCAGCGCCTCAGAGGTGCTGCTGTGGGTGAAACACCATGACTCTTAAACCTCTTCAGCTGAAGGCAAATCTTTAGGCACAGTTGACCCTAACACCTGTCTGTATGTTTGTGTGTGTGCAGATTTAGGTTTCATTTTCCTGTCAGTGAATCTTTAAAAGAAATAAGCAAACATATTTAAAGAAAAAAGCAGAAATGAAAGAGCGCAGTGACAGGCTTCACTTGCGAGGATGCTGTGTCTTCACTGCAGGTCTCCTCCGCCTGGGGTAAAGCACATGTCTAAGAGATTGCACTTCTAGAAGGTGCTTTTGAGACCTCAGGACCAGGGATGCTGCCTCACTGAGTGCTCCCTGCTTCTTCCCCAGCTGTCTAACTCTGGAACTAGCAGCGAGGAACTAATCCTGCTCCCCGAGTCTCTGCTGTCTGGGAATGGCTACCCTTCTACCTAGTGGATCTAATAGATGCAGAGTGTGGGGAGGGCCCAGAACTGAGCACAGGAGCAAGCCACATCAAACTCTGTAACTTCAAGGATGGGAGAAGAATGTGCATCAGATAGAATGAATAAAACAATAATAAATAAATCAGTCAGGCCAAGTGAGAGTGTGCCGTGAACTGAGGGAATGGAGAACTCAACCCTCTTTCATCCCAAGGGAGTCTATCCCTTTAACAAGTCTGGAACAGGAACTGAATGAAAGTTTGCTTTATATCAAGTGTATTACTGTTTTATGGTATAGCCAAAAAGAACTTTAAGATGTCCACAGTTGTTGGTTAACTGTATTTTGCTCCCTACTCCTCCAGCAAATTGTGAAGATGGAATAGATGCCAATTCTTTCCTCCCTTTGCTGATATACTTCAGCTTTTCTTTTTCCTTTGAAATATTCTACTGTTATGAATTCTAGTTTTGGCTTGCCTGAGGTCCCAGTCATGATCTGTAATGATGTGCCTGAAATACGAACAGCCCCTAATCGCATCTGAATCTGTCTGAAAAGAGAGCTAATCAAATATCTTACCAATTCTGCATACTTCTTGAATAAAAAATCAAGCTTTTCTTCAGGTGTTTGCAACTTGCTCAGATTTTGCATTAGCAGGTTAGCTTCTTTGCCTTAAAAGAAAACAAAAATCATGAAGATATTTTACAAATAAGTGTTGAGCTTGACACCAGATGAGATAGACTGGAATCTCAGATTGTCTGCTTGCTACTATTATCCAACCCTGGTCAGACCATTTAACTACTGGAGCCTCAGATATACTTTTCCATAAGAAGGAATACCCTACCTGATAGAGTAAATGAGAATTATCTGAGAAGTTTGTGAAAAAATGTGGTATGATGTCAGGCTCAAGAGTGATTCTAGGTAAATATCTTAAATATCTACTGGAAGAGTAATTCTCAAGTTTTCAGGCCAAAAGTCTATCCTTAGTCCTCTTCTAAATCTAAGTATTCCAAAGAATTCTGAATATTTTAGAAATAGTCAAAAGAATCAAACACACTGACTCTGTGAAAGGTTGATCCGTTTTCCCATATAACTTAATAAAGAAGCAAAAATCAATCACATTTTCTGACTGCACTAAAACAACCAGAATTGGCACATGACATGGAATTGCTAGAATCTCAGCCCAAAGCAAAGAAACTTGACAGCTTATTCTGCCTCTGTGGGGGAGGGGCTGGTTGTTTTTCTAACAGTACCTCTTTCTTATCTCAATTTGGGAATCAATTCTGTCACTTTTGTGTATGAGTCCTTGCTATAAGGTTTGGGTGGAAATAACACCAATCATATTTCCTACTAAACACAGGACAAAATCTATCTAGAAAGAAAACACACCACCATGAGGAGGGCTTTTCCACAGGCCTTTAGGTGGTGGTACAGCGTTCTTGGTCCTCCCTTCCTCCCACCAAGGCCTTCGTCCCTATTGGCAATTTCCTTTTCTATTCACATTTGGAATGGAGTTATATTTTAAAACTCATCTGCAGCCGGCACAGTGGCACGTGCCTTGAAGCGTAGCCTAGAGTGCAGCTGAGACGAGGAATCACTTGGGGCCGTGGGTTCGAGTCCTACCCGGAGCAACGTAGTGAAACCTAGTCCCCAAAACATAGCTGGGTGTGGTATTGCACTCCTGTAATCCCAGCTACCTGGGAAGCTGAGGCAAGGGATCGCTTGAGTCTGTGGTACCCCAGGCAACATGAGCCTACGGTTTCCTGGGCAAAATAGTGAGACCTAGTCTCAAAAACAAACAAACAAATAACAACAATAACAACAACAAAAAACTCATCTGCTTATGATTATTTTTATTATTTTGTTATTTCTTTTCCCATTGTATTTCCTTTTGTCTTTATCTGTTCAAGCAGCCCAGTTTGGTGCCAAAACCCTGGTCTTGAAGTAGCAACTGGGTTGAGTGCTGAGAGGGACAAGTAGGACCCCGAGGCCCACATGCCCTGCATCTTTCCACACAGTCTCATGGTAGAACAGTTTCCCAAACTTTAACTGTCTGTCACGCTCACCCCAACTAATCAGAATAGGCTGGTCAAACCATATAGTACATCCGGTTTCCCAATAAAAATCTACCTAGAAATACTAATTTTTGCATACAGGCATTTCTCCGTTCCTGGAATATTTGCTTTTCATTCTAGAGGGGCAGCTATACTATGCAATTATGCCTTCTAGGTGAGAATACAGGACCTAGACTCACTTGTGTTAAAACATTGTGCACTGTTTGACTGATATTCAGATTTCCCTGCCCACCCTGAGTCTCTGTTTGCTAAATCTGATCATTCTAATGGCATCAACTATATTTTTCTTCGGAAGAAACTTCAAAGGGCCTCCAGGCAAATGGTTAATTTTATAGATGAAGGATCTAAGGCCCAAAGAAGCCTGAAGGTACCTAATTCACACTGGCAGAGCCAAGGCTTGAGTCCAAGATTTGTCGACTTGTTCTAAATCACTCTATTCCCATGTGGAATCTTGGTGCCAGGGAAACCTCAGAAATAAAACTTTTTTTTTTTTTTTTTGGAAAAAAAAAAAAGAAAGAAAGAAAGAAAAAGAATGACCTCATTCCTAACAGCTGGTTTTGTCCTTTTTGTCCAGTGAGACAACTTGGATTGGAGACTTAGTCTGGGATAGGGGAGAAGGTAGGGGGCTGTGTGGTTCCCGCCAATCACGCGGTCTGTCACAACTGTGCCTGTATCTGATAACCACTGCCGCCCACCCCACCTCAGTTATTTCTCAGACTCAGAGCTGCACCAATCAAAACATCGCTCAGCCCCTCTCCAGTCCCTGAAGGTGTCCCAGGAAGACAGCCGTTCTGAGCTAGAGTCCTGATCAGATTTGGCTCAGGAAGGAACATGTCTGGCCTTTGGTGAGTGCTTGAGAAAAGTCAGTAATAAGGGAACCAAACCAAACCAACGGGTATACGCTGGCATCAGGGAAAGCAAATGAACGCGGTCCACAAGACAGACCTTGATGACTGGAGGAAAACAGGTCGACCTGCACCTGTGACACTCGGGGTATCAGGCGCCTCTTAGGGAGAGCACCTACATGCAAAACCATGGCCCGCTCGTGTCGGGGAGCTGCAAACACTTGAGTGGGCGCACAGGGTCATTACTTTTCTCTCCACACTGAACATCTTTTTTCAAAATGAGCTTTTTTATTTAAAGTCACATACTCACTGAAATCTCTTCCTTCTCTCATATTGTGTTATTTCTCCAAAAGGTCAACATCCAGTATCATCCATTTAGCTTACATTTCGCCCACTAAAAAGAACTCAGAAGCCCAGGAAACCTGCCCGCGCATGCGCAAATTCCGCACCTCTGCAGCGTCAGAGCTCAAGCTTCCAAAAATCAGTGTCAAAATTATCCAGCGTGCCTTGGTCCCAGTTGAGACCTACCAATTATGAATCTCTGCTCTCAATATATAATATATATATATAAATCCAGATCTATACTAATTTTTAAAAAATACAGATTCCACTATCCTTTGAGCAATTTCCCTTTCATTCATTGATGGATGCCTTTCACAAGTATTTATTGAGGACCTAGCGTGTGTCATCTGTTGTTCTAGACACGTTGTTTCTAATGATGGTCAAATACAGAGACAGCCCCTTTGACAGAGCTAGTAGAAAGACATGTATCATCAGAGAATCACAAATGTAAATTTATCCTCTCAGATGGTGATAAATGCCACAAAGGAACAATACTTGGTACAATAGAAACCCAGAGGACGTTCATAGGGCTGAAATGGGAATGGATAGGGATGCTTAGGTAGAGAAGATCAGAACGACTAGCCATTAGGCAGTAGTGATGGTGATGGTGGGAGCAGAGTGTTCATTCAGGAAGGGGATCTTTTTGGGGGTATAGTGATAGGAGATAAAGCTGATTTGGGTTAGACCGTTAGAGCCTAAAAGACTATTAAAACTTTTGGTCTTTGTCTTCAGTGAATTGGGAAGTCATTGAGGACAGAGGGTAGGTGGCAATGTGCTGATAGGTTCACCTTTGCTCTACTTAGGGGCAGCAACTGGGACAAATGTATCAAGAGAAAATGCAGCGCTAAAGAAAGCGATCAAAGAAAAACCATATATGAGAACATAACTACTTGCCTAATCCTTTTAGGATTTTCTTCTCCAGTTTTTGCTCTTTATTGTTGGCAGGTTCTTTGGGTGACTCTCCAGAAGCCATGGATTCTCTCTCGGTCTCTTCAGTGGTCTCACAGTCCCCGTCCTCGTTGTCGAGTGTGTCCACGTTCTCAGGCTGCTCCTTGGTCTTTTCGGAGCCCTCTTGCCCTGCTGCATTGGCAGCAGAACCATACATGTTTATGATGTCCTCCAGTTGTCGGTTCAACTCTTCAGAGATATCATGAGCTCCCTGTTCAGGCTGTGCTTCTGTCTTCTTCTCCGGTGGCTGCACTGGGGTTGAGGAATTCCTATCACTGTCATTTTGACAGGATAATGAAGAACTGTCCCCTGGAGGAGGTGTTGGCTGTGGGTCCCCCGAGAGCTGTACAGAGTGATTGCTCTCCATGCTGGGAGTAGTATCTGGTGGTAAACACAGTCAGGTTTTATGTCTTTAGCTAAAACACTGCAAATGATAGGCATACTCCCAAATAGTACTGGGTTGTTAGTTTCTAAAAAACAAATGTACTTTCACAAACCATAGATAATTGAAATTCGGTAAGAAGGACTGGTGGGAAGCTATTTTTTTCAAATCAAATTAGACTGATTTTGATCTCGTAATTGGGCTAATATCTCCTGTTGTTAACACTAGCAATTAAAGATACTGGTCATCAAAATCATACTTGTCATTTTGCTTAAAATAGACAATTTTTGTCACTATTTCTGTATAATTCTATGTAGATTTTCACTCACTGGAACTACATGTATGTATACATTTAATATTTCAATGTAAAAGTTTTCTCCAAACATTTAATTCAACAAAAGATTCAATTGAAAGAAATACAAGAACCATTGACATTACTAAAAACAATTCATGGTAAAACATTCCTAAACTTCTTTACAGATTAAGATTTAATTATTATGAATTAATATAATATACATACAATAATTACTATGAATACATTGATGTAAAAGAGTTGTTTTACTGGGTACAGGAGAAACTTTGCTTTCTTTTTTAATACATATTTTATTTTTTAAAATTAATTATACATATATATATATTACATCATTGTCTACCCCTAGGTTACAGGAGAAACTTTCTTACTTTTCTGGTATTTCCCTTTCCCTAGATGAATAACACATGACTACTAATCAGCAAAAACATTTTTTCCTGAGGTTCAAACTAGCATCAGTTTTGGAATGAGACAGAGAATGAAGTATAAAGTAACACATGAAGCATGGTGTTGCTCTTAATAATAATTCCTTGAATTTCTACAACACTTTTCTGTTTCAATATAAAAATTCACTTTCTTAGAAACAGATTACAGTTTTCCTAGTCTTAGTTTTCTTAGTTTAGGGTAATTTGTGAATTTTTAAGAAGTAGCAATATTTCATGGTGGGGGGAGGAATGGACTAAGAAAAATCTAGATGTAATATGGATTCTGGGAAACAGAACATGTTGAGTCAAGATGTCAGGGTTTCTGGTTATGACCATTTCTAGGGTGGCGATAGATTTGACTTAAGCAGTTAAGTTATTGCATTTTTTTTCATGAATTTTACTGGGGGGACTGCATGGTACCACATAAAATCATAGCAGGTACCTCACAGTACACAGGGTTTGCTCTTGTGGAGATGTGAGTGCAAAAACAAAAATATACTCCTCCATGCACTGCTTTCTCCTTTCATTCTTGTGGCAGGCAGCATCGGTTGTTGGAATGCCAATGAGAATGGAAAATTCAGCATGCGGACCTTGCCACCCACTTGTGCTTTTCAGCAAGTACTCGTTAATTTTGAAGGAAGCACTTTTTCTCTCACCCATTTTAATGCACCAGCTTTATTATCAAATGAGGCAGTAAACAGCTTCATTATCTCCATAACTGGAATTTCTTTATCCTGACCTCTGTTTGTTGGACACACTCATCTCTATATATATATCTGATGCCTCTCCCTGTACTATGAGAAAGACACATGGCACCTGTTGTCCAGCCAGAAGTTATTTTAAGCTCTTCTAAAAGGAGCCATGGCATTTAACACTTCATCCTTGAAAATCAAGGGAAGAGAATACTTTTTAAATCAAATTTAAAACACTGGTTTAAATTCAGATGTGGGTTTTAAAGTGTCAAGTAGGTTTCTTAGGATGAACTGAAATCAAAAGTTAAACCAAACTTCAAAGCAATGAATATAAAACTGCCCCTAGGCGTTTTAGTGTGGTTAGTTCAAAGCAAGTGTTCTTTTTGGATTTGATTTCTCCTTCATTCATCAGAGGCCATAATTAATGATGTTTTTTATGTTAATTCTATGGCCATCCTTTAAACTCATGTTCCATATTTACTTTACAACAATATAACACTGTTATTCTAAGCCACAGGACAGCTGAATTCTAAAAGTAGCCTTAAGATGAATCAACAATAACAGAACAAAGTTTAAGAACTCTGTTTCTTAACAGAACAAAGTTTAAGAAATTGTCCTTTTCTGTATTATTTAATTTTACAACAAGAAATTATTTCTAAACGATACCCTCTAGAAGCTTTATTGTCTAGTTTTCGCTTCCTCTGAGAGAATTTTTCACTTGGATTGGCAATCCTAGGGGATTATCACATACACATTTCCTATCCTGAGCAACATATTTTAATTAGAAATAAAATAACGGAAAGTTCTTCAACAGTTCACTGGCAATCTCAAAGTTGCAAGTTTTGAACACCACAAACCGCACCCTACATCACCCCACAGGGCTTGGGGGAGTGATTGTCATACTTACCAGAAGACAAGGAGCTAAGCAGAAAAAGAAAGGAGAGGAAAGAGGCAGCAAAAAAAAGCTAGTCAGAACAGCAGCAACAACAGGAGACATCAGGAGACTGTGTTCTTACAGCAGCAAGAGAAACTAAACACGCGCGCGCACACACACACACACACACACACACACACACACAGAGGTACCCAGGCAGCAGGAGAGGGGGAGGAAAGGGAACATTCCATGACATAGCAAGAGAGAAATACACTGAAGCTTCAGTGACTGGCTCCTGGCAAATGACTTAGAGAAAGGAGAAGCAGCAACTAGATCATATCAGATTCTCCAAATTTTTAAAAATCAAACTACCATTATTTTATATCTTGGTTTTTTTTTTTTCCACAGTAAAGAATTTCTCCCCTCAGGTGTGGTCACCACAGTTCTCCCACCACCTAATCTCCCATAATCCTCCACTGCAGTTCCTTGGATTCACACCCTCCCCCTTTCTTCTCCCTACCCCCTCATCAATGCTCTTACTCCTCCTTCCCTCCTGGATGCCTCAGATCTATGGTTTGTTTTCCAGGGTTGGTTTTAAAGTTTGTCTTTGTCTGATCCTTTGTTTGGTTTCTCTATATTCCACATATAAGTTAAATCATTTGGTATTTATCTTTCTCCTTCTGATTTGCTTTACTTAGATAAGGGATTATCAGATTCTTCCTGTTTTGTCCTGTGGAATTTTTTAAACTCTCATTACATGGCCCCTTTGCTAGAGCAAATGTTCATAATTGTTGTCGTTTGGGGATAGTGATCAGCCTTACTGATTTCTTAGTTTATTTCCAGTGTGTTCTGTGGTTTATCTTTTTCCAGCCCTCCATGTTAGCTTAATTAGTGTCAGGTTTCTTATAAAAATCATGATAAAACACAAAAGCTAGCATAACAAAAAAGGAGGTCATAGAACTGCTTCAACTCTTGATATCTTTTTTCACTTTTTCAAAGAATTTGAAATAAAGATGGTGATAGCTCTTTTTTATTAGACTATTTTTGCCTGTGGAACCGCAGGCTCACATTGCCCGAGGTACCACAGACTCAAGCAATCCCCAGCTTCAGCTTCCCAGGTAGCTGGGATTACAGGTTGCGCCACCATGCCCAGCTATATTTTTTTGGAACTAGGTCTCGCTACATGCCCCTGGCAGGACTCGAACCGCTATCCCTGGCCCCGGCCATGGCTTCTTAGGCTGTCACTTACAGGCATGCGCCACCATGTGCTGCTGGTGATAGCTCTTTTTCATGGGTTTCAGTGCTATCTTTACAGTGCTTCATACTACCTACATGTACTTGGTGATTGTTGTGATCTCAGACCCATATCTTACTCAAGTAACAGCCGTAGCCACCTGGGAAGCTTGGGGAAGGAGTCTACTTTCTTTTAGAGGCTTAAGAAGCTGTCCCAGATTCCTCAGAAGATTTCCCAAGTCTTTTCCATTCTTCTCAAGCCCTCAGCCTTTCCCACAAAGAACCTCCTTTTCATTTACCAAAAAATGCTGCTTCCACTGAAACTACATCCATTCCCCCTTTCTTCTGTTTCTAGAGAATGTGTTTATGCAGTTTTCCACAGGAGAATCCTCCATCAATTTCTGCTCCTAGGACTCACCGGGTATTGTGACACCCCTTCTGGTGGGCAGAATAATATCACTCAAAAGACATCCTCAGCCTGTTCCCAATAACCTTGACTATGTCACTCTATATGGCGAATAAGACTTTTCAGATATAATGAAATAAAAGATTGTTAGATGGGGGTCAGGAGTATCCAGAATTGTTTAGTCCCAATGTAATCACAAGGGCTCTCATAAATAAAAGAGGGAGGTAGGAGGATCAGTGTCAGAAAAGGAAACTAGATGACTAAGCAGAGTTCAAAGTAACATGAGGCTGCAAGACAAGGAAACATGGGAATTCTCTAGAAGCTGGTAAAGGCAAGGAGATTCTTTTCTAGATCCTCAAAAAAGGAATGCAGTCCTACTGACATCCTGATTTTTAGCCCATGAAACTCATTTTGGAATTCTAACCTCCAGAACTGTACAACAATAAATTTGTGTTGTTTTTGGACCACTGGATATATGACCAAATTGCATTCAAATTGCATATGATCCACTGTATTCAAGGAATGCAGATATCTCTGATAAGTAAATGAAGGTCAGGCTTAAAAAAGTTTCATGACAATGACAATGAAGTTGCTTACTGGATTGTATGATAGTAAACTTGGTGAATTAAAATGGATGAGAGAAAAAGTACTTCCTTCAAAGTTAATGAATACTAAGCAAAATTAGTGAAAGAAGACTCACATCAGATGGTATCACTTATATCTGGATTACAGAGAAAGAAAAAAAGGGGGGAGGTCAGTGAAACCAAACTCAAATGCCAGGTTTTGAGATTGGACTACAGATCTGAGATATTCAGAGGGTGGGGGGGAAGGAGTAGGCTGGCCTAGTGTGGTAAACTATGGGTACTTTGGAGATGGGAGTGCTATGGTACCACTACTGAGAGTGAGGAAATCTTATCCTTCTAAAATATAAATGATAATGTAAACTAATGTTATTTCAAAGTAAGAAAAATGAGTACTTGGTGAATGCCCAAAGTAGGTGGAATTCCATACTGGGTTGTAATGAACCTACCTGGTCAGATCCTTTAGTAATTGCTAACAATAAGGCATGCTAGCAATAAGTCTTAGCAATAAAACTTAAATTTAAGTCATGTACAGGAACTTTTAATAGGTAAGTTTCATGCTGAAATTAACTTAAAGGAAAAAAGAACTTGCCATATTGAATTACATTATTATTTATGCCAATATCAACTGATATAAAATTATAAACTTCTGATGCGTATAGTTATTATATGATACAAATTAAGAAATATTTTACTTTAAAAACACTTCTAAAACTGACAATATAGTTCCAATTAACAACCTTGCTTTGATGTGACAAATAATATTTTTCTGAATCCAAATTGCTACTTGCAACATGAATGTGGTACTGATTACAGATCATTTTGAGTTCATGACATTCTTCTACAATGAGTTTTGTAAAGTGACTCAATTTTTTTGACATTTGATTCATTCAATTATTAGATACGTTTCTTTCATATGACCTTCCATAAATTGCAATTGGATTTCCTTTGAAACTCATGCATTGTTTGCTTTCATTTATTTTCCTGTATTTCATAAAGTAATGACACTTAGAGCTAACTTGACTACACACATGATAATAAAGATATCAGAATGATACTTACTGGGTGGCACCAAAAAGCTGGTACCCAGATGATCCCAGGATCGGCAGATTTGCTTTCAAACACAATTGAAATTAGCACAAACCCATGATCTTATGGTTCCCCAGAATCTTGACCAGCCAGAGATACTACTCCAAATAACTGGAGTAGGCAAAAAAAGAAGACAATGGAGTTTAGTGTTCTGTTGTAATCAAATCAACTTTTGAACTGATGAATCAGGTGGACTCCTCACTTCTGATCTTCAGTGAGGAAAGAATTCATCAAGACCAAAGTCACAGAAAAACAGGAAATTTATTGATATATAGGTGGGAAGAAGAACAGGGAAGATCTCCAAGCAGATACAGATCCAAGTAAGTGATCACTGGGGTGGTGAGAAATAGGTACTTACATAGGTATAGTGGGCAAGAAGTGGTGGTTTGATGGTTGGGTGTCTCCACATTGTGCCTCTTGCCGATTGGCTGAGTTCATGGGGTTCTACAAGGCTGACAGTGTTTTGCCCATGTTACCTGGCCTACCTTGCCAAAATTAACTTTGGCTCATTGCTTCAGCATGGTGCTTCTGTGTCTGTGTTCTGAACTTGCCAATCAGACTGATCAGCATACTTAGGCTTGGGGGCCAGGGAAGGGTGCAATCCTGTTTTCAAATGAGTGTTTTGATAAGGCTGACAAGTGGACTTGGGACTTGGGGCCCCCTGTTCCTAACTGATTGCCCACACTCATTTCCTAGCTTCCTCCTTCACTACTGTAAGAAATAAATTTTTTTGAAAACAAAATTTTAAGTTTGATGTGCCTATTACAAGAAATTACTTTTAAAAAGTTCATCAAAAGAAAGAAGAATCCTCTATTCTTCCCATCTCATTCTCCAAACTTGTCAGGCTTACCAGAGATAATATATTAAACTTGTGCAAATAGTGTGATGTACCTTTTTGCTTGCAAACAAATTGCCTATATTTCTATCAATCATCAAATTTTTTAATACTACCTATAGTCATCCCATCATATGGATGAAGATTTCAAACTCTCCCTTTCTTTTTCTCTCATTTTCTCAATAAAATTATGTCTCAATAAATTCACATTCTATGGTTTCATTATTGAAATGATGTTCATTCCTAAATCAGAGCATTATGATAATTCCATTCTTTCTGTTTTTACTGGAGTTAATAATAACCACCAGCTCCTTCCCCCCAACCCCGAGTTGCTTAGAACTGACTCTTGTGTTCTCAGACTGCATAAGAACTTGGTAAAATGTCTCTCTATGCAATTTCCCCCAAGATCGAATCTATCAGATGACATAGATTTTAGTATTTCCTTGGAGAGCTTGCCCTCACAGATACTGAACCTTGACTTCCTGTTCTGGTCTGGGTCTGGTCTGGTGGTTTCCATGGCCTGCTGAACAGCTGTGGGCCTTCCCACATTTCCCCCGCTGGCATCCTGGGAATTCCCATTAACTCAATCCTGCTTCCTGCTTCCCGTTCTTCCTCTATTTTTTTTTTTTTTGCTTTGTTTCTTCATTTAGTGAAATGTGTGATCTGCTGATTTCCTGAGAAAGTATTTATTGAAGACTGTCTGAAATGCCTTTTTGCTCCCTGATAATTTCTTGATTGATGGTTTGACTGAGCATAAATTTTAAGTTAGGACTAGTTTTTCTTTATGATGAGACAGTAGAGGATCATACCTCTTCAGGATTATGCTATCATGATGCACCCACCACCAAGGAATCCTTAGGTAGTTCTCTATTGTTTACTATTCTCCTCCCCAAAACGGTACCTATGAAAAAAAATTTGTATCAAGAAATTTCAGTTATTAACTCCATGTGATTTTGTCTTTATTTTTTTTTTCTTACCTGTGTAAGGTTATTCCTATTCCTAATTCTTTAGAGGCTGTATTTCTTGTTCCTTTTCTAAACACTTGTAGGATCTTCTCTTTATCTCTGATAGTCTCAAGGTTCACAGTGATTAAATTTGATATTAGTTTTTTTCATTGGTGCTATTGAATGACTAACAGATTTTGTATCTGTAGATGCATGTCTTTACCTCTTCTTTGTCATTGTTCCTCACCCTTTTTCCTCTCTGAGCTTTGTATCTCTGGGTCCAGGGACTTTCTGGTTAAACATCTCCAGAGAACAGTCCTCAGGTATCCCAAAAGTATGGAAAGAAGTTTTGTGACCATGTGAAGCAGGGTTGGGGAAGTTGGGTTCTGTTTATTCCCCTAATCAACAAATAGACATCAGCCAGCAAGTGCTACTACTACTTATCATCCCAATCTTAGTTATCAATTTTGCTAGTATTGCTTCTTACTGAGTTTTTACCTCAAAAGACAAGAGAATGATATCTTTTCAGAGTCTACCAGGCTAATTAGCTACTTCTCACTTTCTCACGGCCTTCCTATGGCTTCCTAACCCCATTTCTCTCCACCACATATTTTTCTGTTGGTTCTGGAAATGGAAAAGATTATATTAGATATATAATTTTAGTTCTCTTTCAAATAAAAGAGTTTACAAATGCCATCTCTTAGTTCATGGGTTTAAGAAGAACAGATTGTGGGACTTTATTTTAAGTAGACAACTTTTGTGTTGATTCTAGATTTGTCTTTTACTTGGTTATATATTAATTTCTTCAGCATCAATATCCCACTTTCTAAAATGAGCTCTACATATTTTATGGTTGTTGTAAGACTGACATGGCATAGGTGGTAGATATGATGAATGCATAATCTGTGATGACTAATTCAGCTTGCAACTGTGTTTGCTGGGTAGGCAGTACTATGGACTGACCAGCCTTGATCTACCATTGGGGCTCAAGGAAGTTGCTGCTGCCCTGCCTCAGTCAAGTGTGATTTGTGATCGAGTGAGTGTGGTATTTGAGCACAGGGGGCGGTTGGGAACCCAGAGGAGGGTGACCCAGTATGGAGTTGTAACATGGTGCTCAGGAACAGAGCTGCAACGTGCTATTATGTTTCTGGGTAGGCGGAATTCATGGACTGGCCCACAGGCTCTTGCTGGTTGGGGAAAGGGTTTTAGCAAGGTTGCAAGACTTTTTTTTTTTTTTGAGACTGGGTCTCACTATGTTGCCCCAGGTAGTCTCGATCATGCAGACTCAAGTGATCCCCAGCCTCAGCCTCTCAGGTAGCTGAAATTACAGGTGCCTGCCACTGCGCCCAGCTGCTTTTTCGAGAACCAGGTCTTGCTTTGTTGCCTGGGGTAGTCTCGAACCCATGAACTTAAGTGATCCCTGTCCTCTTGCCTCCCATCGCTTGGATTATAGGTATGTACCACCACGCCCAGTTTAAGGAGGCTGCCAAGATGGCACCTCCCAGTGTTTCTGATCCAAAGATGTCCCTAAAGCTTCCTGTCTCTCAGCTATATGCTGTAAGATGATAAGTGGGATTCTTTCACCTATGATTTAAGTGCTTTTGGGACCAGTGATCCTGTGTGTGGCCCCAAGGTGGGTCTGTGTATGGACCCTTTTTAGGATGGATTCTCTGTCACTATATTCTTGTTTCTTATGGGTGTATCTCTCCAGTCCTTAATAGATGCTAGGACTCTAAAGACTCACCATCAAGGCTGAGATTTTTTTTTTTTTTTGAGACTAAGTCTTGCTATTTTTGCCCGTGGAACGGCAGGCTCTCGTTGCCCGGGGTACCACAGATTCAAGCAATCCCCAGCCTCAGCTTCCCAGGTAGCTGGGATTACAGGCGCGCGCCACCATGCTCAGCTATTATTTGGAACCAGGTCTCGCTACGGGCCCCAGGCGGGACTCGAACCGCGATCCCTAGCCCCGGCCGCTTCATAGGCTGAAGCTTACAAGCATGAGCCACCGTGCCCAGCCAAGGCTGAGATTAAGGGGTTAGGCTGTTGAATGCAGGGCACAACCTTCTCCCCAAGTCCCAGGGAAAATTTTCACACCATTAGAACTCTCCCTGATTCAAGTTACTGCACCCATGGAGGGGTTTCTTCTGTGGAGAGAGTATGTCTCTATCTTCCCAAGCAGAGTTCTTTTATCCTTCGTTGTAAAAGCTCTACTTACCTGACTTTTAGGTCTCCTTCCATGTAAATTATTTCATATGTAGTTACAGATTTGCCTTGTTCATGGGAGGAGCTGAATCCTGTGCCACCAACTTGAACTTGAACTAATAATAGCATTTTGAAATTGCTGCTTTCCAGAATCAAGTTCAGGTCTGAGATATGTTGCACTTTCTCTAGAGAGCAGATATACACTTGACCTGAAATTTGATCTGGGATAAGGCTCATACTTTGTTTCTACTGAGCAGATATCAATCATCTCTATGTTTCTGGAATGAGGGTAAATGTGGGCATCTGGTCAAGTAGAGTTACTTTCAATTAGTTTAAATATAAAACCATGCAGCAAGTTGCAATATTTGATTCCTATGGTGACAGCTTTTTGGTTTGTACAGTTGTGTGGTATTGGGTCTTCAGAGTGAGAGGTGCGATTCACATTCTATGAGAAGAATTTGGTTTTATTACTTTTAACCAAGAATTGGGCAAACAAAGATTATCTCCAGTAAAGAGCAAAGTGCACTGGCTTTCATAAATAAAATAAATCATTGAAATTTGTGCAAATATAGGATACTGTACTTGTGTTTAGAAAGATCTCCACTTCTTAAGTAATAGCTTTAATTGTAGTTAAATATTTTTATAATAGCAACTTAATTATGAATTTCTTCTTATAAATAATGCAGATAAATTTTAGGCAAGTTCTTTTGTATGGAGTCTCTATTTGATCTGAATTAACTAGATTTTTCTGTATTTGTTATTCATGGATGATTTGGAGCATGCCAATATTTTCTTCTGGGAAGGTCAAAACAAAGACTGTTGTACTGCAGTGATAAGGGACCATTCCATCTATGAAGAGCCCTCTGCCCTGTGTTAAATGCAGTGATAGAGACACATAGACACAGGACCCCTGTGTTGCCTTGTTCATTCAGAATATGTTTCTTGAGGGTGGAGCTAGGTTTTAATGACTTCCAAGGGCTGTAGCAATAACTTCACCTGGAACACAATTCCAAACCCTGAGTGGGTTTTCAGGCAGTTCCTTGGGAAAGGGTCTGCTTTCTTACTGCAAATCAGCAGAAAAACCCTACTGATACTTGAATGTTCATAACATAACATAATTCAGAAGCTCCTGAATTTCAGAGTCATCATCCATTTTCTATGATGTCTGCTTCTTTTGGTTCAAGTTCTCTACAGGAAACATGAATATGTCCACTTAAAAGGCCAGTGGTCACCAGATATCAGAATTAACCTGAAGAACGACAATAAGGAGGTACGATGCAGATTTGCAGAAATGTCAATTGCTGATGTCTCATCTTTGAGATGGCCAGATCCCTGGGAGTTTTGGACTAGAACTGCATGTTGGGTATATTTCTTCCCTCCATCACTTGTCCTCATTTCTAACTCATACTGGGGTTGGGTGTTATATGTGTTCTGCAGAGTCTTGGCAGGGAAAGGACCACACAGGCCATCCACCTCCTTTGGGCTTAAAGTTCTGTGTTACCCTGATCTGTCCTTAGGTAGGTGATATTTGATGAAAAAACTCTGCCTCCCTAATTAGACAGTACTGCTTGCTAATGGTTAAATAAAGATATAAAATCCCCAGATATAATAGATCCATGGTGTTTTGCCACACAATCACTGTGTCTTCTTTCAAAGGTTTAATAAAAACATCTCTTTCAAACAGCCTTTTTGAAGTTTGCTAAGTACTATACTCAAGATTTGTGTTTCTCAGTTCAGCATCAGAAATTCTTTTGATTCTCTTGCCTTAAGGTTCATGAGTTCTTCTTTCCCCTGCCCAAGTGTCATGAAGGCCTCTTCCTCTGATGATCACACAGCAATTCTCAGAAGGGCTCTAAAGTTGAACTTGTATTTAAAGGAAAGCTGGTCATTTTGATGTGTTAGAAAACAAGGATGCGGTGGTCACTTAGTCACATGCCGGTAAGAACTCATTTTCCTTTTTGCAATGCATTTCTTAACAGGTTATAGGCCTATATTTGAGTTCTAAGAGTGTGGTCTTTTCCTTCACAATAATTAGATGTGGTTTTGAGATGCTCTGAAACATAGATCCTGAAAATTCAGAGTGGTCTCTAGGAGAGGTCTGAGTGAGCAAATGCTTAGATCTCTGATATAGTACTTATAATCATCCTCATGACATCTCCTTATCTTCCTTCCATGGTACAGAGATGCCTGGACTTAGTTTTTTTTGCAGATATACTTCTAAATGAGAGTATCTGCTTACCTTGACTTAACATATCCTGGCATCACTTATTTGACCTGTTTCTCCCTAGCCAAGATGAACTTACCACTTGTATGTCTTAAATCAAGCTCAAGGAATGGGGAGGAAGCACCTTTCCTCTTCTATTCATTTCTGAACCATTTTATGGACCCTATTCTATACAAGTTTGGAATTATGCCAGTTAAGATCACAAACTGTTGAAAGCTGGCAGGGCTGCCTTGCTACAGGGATTACTTTCAAACAGCAACTATGGGGCCCCTTGGGTTTTGTACAACATGGGGAGCCCTAAGCTCCACATGGAACCATGCCATATGGTGTTATGGGCAGGACAGATTTCTAATTATCTTCCTTGCAAATACAAGAGAGAATGCAAAATTGCTAAAGCATAGAGGAGACATGCAGAGAAATCCTTCCAAGTATCTATGGAGTGCTACCCCATAGAAAAGATAACATTTTCAGCCAACATAAAAAAAAAAAAAAAACAGGCAAAAAAAAGTGATTGGAAAGAAAGGAACACTCTTACACTGCTGGTGGGAATGTAAACTGGTTCAGCCACTATGGAAAGCAGTGTGGAAGACCCTTAAACTAATGAAAATGGAGCTATCATTTGATCCAGCAATCGCTCTTCTGGGACTCTACCCAAAGGAGACCTCAACGTAGGTACAAAGGGATACCTGTGGCTGAATGTTTACTGCAGCACTATATATAATTGCAAGGACATGGAAACAACCCAAATGTCCCCAAACAGATGAATGGATGGAAAAGAGGTATATATACACAATGGAATATTACTCATCAATTAAAAATGACAAATTTGATGATTTTTATGGTAACATGGATGTACCTAGAAGAAATCAAAACCAAATGGTTTCACTAATATATGGACAACCGAATGAAAGTACACAACAGGGAGGGGTGGGGACCAGCTGGAGCGGCCAGGGAAGGGAGGTGGTGGGTGACCTCCAGGGGATTACAGTGATGTGGAATATATATATTATATATATATATATAATATATATATATAAGAACATTTTCAAGAACTGTATTGGGGGAAAAGCATAACTATTATGAAACAGTAAGGACAGGGCAACTCCCACTGATGCTTGTGACCCCAAATCTCCTTCCTCTGAAGTCGCTGTAAAACAACATAAATGTCTCCTTTAGGGATGCCAGGAAATCTACCCATTGTCTGGGTGTGTGATCAAGCCTTTGAGAGATGATCATGGCATCCCTGCACATTATCAATGCACAATCTGGAAGTATTGGGTTAAGGTTCTCACAAAGTGCTGAGCTTCAGTGTCCTCTCTGAAGGGACAAGGGACTGCCCCAAATGCCCTTCACAGTAATCAGTTCTTCCATTGCCTGAATCTTACCTTTGAAGTCACTGAATATAGATAAGAAATGAATAAAATTTCCCCAGGCTACATATTTAAATATGTATAATTGTAAACCTATCAGGACTTGCAAAAAAGTATTGTTCCCTCACCTAAAACAGAACAAAAAACAAAGCTAAACAAAGAATTCTTGGCAAACCACTAAGATGTTAGAGATTTTTTTAATAAAAAATTAAAATTTAGAGATCTTGGGATGTAAATTATCAGCTTCTCTAGGGAGAGGCAACAACAGCAACAACAAGCAAACAATTTAAAAAACACACATTTAATTGGAACTATGAAAGCTTATATTATGTATTTATGTTAGCATATTTCACTTGAATGAATTTATACATATTTAGCTAAAATTAAATTATTCATACATTAAATGTGTATGTATAAATTTGGACATTATATAATTAAGCTGTTTTAAATCAATATTTTTCACTTCAGCGATTTAAGCTCCAAAAGTGAAATTTTACTTGGTGTGCTACTAAGAAAAAACTAAGGAAGAGATAAAAAGTTTCGGTTTTAGGAAAGATCTGAGAAGAAAAAAATGATTATTTAAAATCTCCAGCTAGTTCTAGAGAGACTTGGGTTGAGCAATAGTCACAGCAAAAATTAACTTGGTGGTTTTCAATAGTATTTATTCCCAAATTGAGTCACTGTATGGCTAGACTTTAGAAGATTTCACATTCACTTTATAATGAATGTGGGAAATTGAATGTGGTTTTTAATTTTTTCTGTAAGAATGACTAACATTGGTTTAGATTTCTGAAGTGAAAATATGCAATTACTTTTGTTACTGAACATATTTCCACTGAACTAACTTGTTTTGATATATCCTGCTTATTTTCTTATATTCCAAAGTAGTTTCTGGAAGTTTGATTTCATGTAACTTTAAAGTAATGGTTATTTTTGTTTATCAAAGCCTTCTTAGAAATTAGAGTTCTGGACTAGTGTCATCTGTAATTAAAGACATGTGTTTTGATAAATGAAAATGTACCCGATGATATGTTCAAAATGTACTAATTTTGGATGATAGCTCAAAGGACAGACTTATAATCTGAACCTCAAAAGTCTACATTTACACATAGTGCCATTTACATGCAGTTTTTTCTTGATCTTTCTGTGGAAAATATAACACTGGGAACTGGTGAGACGCCGGATGAAAGTGGTACTGACTGGAGAATCACTTGGTTTCCTAAAATGCAAATGCAACATCCCATAATATATTAGGTTGCCAAGGGAAACGAGGGAATGAAGCATGGCAAGTAGAAGAAAGTGCTTGTGGCCCAGGAAAGGAAGCAAGATAACCTTTAGGGAGTTTTAAGATAAGGGCAAAATTTGGGCAAACAGAAAATTAAGTCATGTGTGAAGTGGAAATTACCAGAAAATAAGAAGTGGGAAAAGACAAATTTCCCAGCATATATTTAGATAAATAGATTTTATCTCTATTCTAAGTCCCCAAATTGAAACTCTTTGCATCCTCACAAAGTGGACTGGACTAGCTTTTAGGCTCTCTTCAAAGCCAAATATTAGCATCCAGAAGGAGTACTCATCCCAAACTGCTCCCTCTGAGAACCCAAAACTGCTATGAGGATGTGAAAATACTCAAAATTAGTGGGAACAAATGAAACAAAACCTTCTATGTCAAATATACACCACATAACCACAAAGAATGAATATGGAACCAGGTAATGGATGGTGCATCTTTTCAGGGATTCCTTCTAGAAGCAAAAGCACCTGCATAGAAAATGCTGACTTTACTCTGGACTTCCTTGTTCCTATTACTCTTGAGATAATAGGACTTGGAGTTCTTGATTAAATTAGAAATATATTCTAACTTGTAGAAGAGAAAAGGTGCTGTGTTATAGAGTTAATCAAATTAAATAGAAATTTTGTAATTGCAGAACAGAGTTACGAATATCAACGTAAACTTTCAAAGAAAGTTGTTTTGCTGCTTTGTTACTGGTGTTACTGAAATAAGCTAGGAGTGACATCACACCACATCACATCTTACAACCAAGTTCTTGGTCTCTGTGTCTTTAATACTAACAGAAACAGTAGGATGCTTGGAGAGCAGCTCAGCCTGTGCTTGGCTTAGAAAGACTTAAGATACCTCAGATCGTCTCATGCCAAAGAGTGAGAGAGCTTTTTGAGTAAAAAGTAAAAGGGTATAAGAAAACATAGGAACCTGTCTAAAAGAAGTAATCACTCGCCAGAGTTATGACATTAAAAATTATAATAAATGCCCCAGTCAATCAACTGTATGCTATCTGTGAAAAAGCTACGATTCCATAATGATAAACAAAAGGAAAGAAAAGACTTTCCATGAAGTATATGAAAAGAGGATGAAGGAACAAGAATTTATTGCTGTTGAGCCTGGGTATTTATTTGGCGCCATTGACTCATTTACTGTACCTATAAAGAATATGGAAATTATCTAATGCTCCATATATCAGTTTGAAGGCATTTTCTGACACAAGGTGGGAAAGTCAGTAGAAAGACTATATAACGTGTGACTGCAAGTCAGACAAAAGCCATGGGATGTATCCAAAATGTAGTTAGATCCATTTTTAAATGAAGCCAAGAATGGGCAAGAATGTGTCATGTGCAAATAAATGACTTTACAGGTAAATGGAAATGGCAAACACTGCCATGGTGCACAAAAGGAGGTCAATTCAATTGGAGGAACAGGAAAAGAATAGCTCAAGAGATGATTGCAAGGCTGTCAGCCAAGCGTGCTCATGCAAATGGGAGCTCAGCCACAAAAGGCAGCAGGATAGGACAAATTTTCAGAGAAAAATTAAGGTGTGAGTGAGTGAGTGTGTGTGTGTGTGTGTGTGTGTAGGGAGAGAGAGGAGGGAAAGGAGGGAGAGAGGGAGAGATAAAGAAAAGGGGGATAGAGAGAGAAAGATGGGGGGCCTCATGTAGAAGCTGTACTGACTTCCTTGAAGAAACCAGATAAACTAAAAATAAGAGTTCAGACTCTGATGAAGCAAGTAAATGGGAAGCCAAGTGAATGGGTGTCACATAGCAAATCTCACCAGTGGTCCTTGATGCCTCTTCTTGTTAATGTAGTTATTTGTGGCAGTTTGTAAAATACATGCAAATTTTTGGTAGCTCTAGAAGGACATCTTGTAGGAAAAAAATTCTCTTATTCTATTTTTCCTCTTTATATATTTAGTTGCTTCTTTCATTAGTGCAAATGATTTTTTTTAAGAGTGAGTGAATGGCAGTCATGTGTACCAACATTTCACAAGATAATATCATATGATCTCGCTCACATGTTGTATATAGAGAGAACGGATAGATGAAATAAAATACAAGCAAACTCCAGGCGATAGCATTTACTAATGGTTAGCAAAAGGTAAGAGGGAAGGGAAATGGGAAAATGGGGCAGAATTGTCAAAGATATGGTAGACAGAATTGCACATTTAGTGGTGGACTTAATGTAGTATATATACATGTTGATTTTCATAATGTTATAATACAACGTTACTTTTACTAAAAGAAAACATTCACTAGGATGTAGAAGTATAGTTTTTATAACTACTATCAATATAACTCAACTATTGAATTCTTATTCAAGCATACCTCAGGACAGATATATTGAATTATTACCTCCTTTTTGGTTTAGTTAAACAGCAGAATTGTTTTCTCAAAAACCTGCTCCTTGTTCTTAGCTCTCCTATGAGATCTGTTACATTTTTTCAGCAGTGGTGGTTGGTTCAGTTTTCCTTATTGCTTTATTAATTAATGTGTTGTGAAGGATTGGAAATTTTTGAGCATGTGCTATGTATGCATTAATTTATAAGTTGCAGGAAAATTATGTCTAAGAGCTTATCACTATTTACAAATATTGGTATATGAGATCTTTCATTTAGCAACAACATATCTACAAATTTTAAGATAGTCATTGGAAAATTGCTTTGAATTTTGACTAATCCACTTAAAACTTTCAATATTTATATTAAGAGTTGTTTAAAAGGAGTTTCATCACATCTGTGACTGGATCATGGAACAAAACTTTTGATCATCATCACAGAATAAAATGGAAAGATGTCAATATATTTTATGGTGTTATCAACTTAAAAGTCTTTAGAGTAAAAAAAATATTGATATCACTTAAAAATCCCAAGTTCATCAAATAGATCATTCCAAAAAGGAGTGGTAGGTTTTTAACTTTTGACAGAAGAATTAAGTGTGGTATATAATGCAAATTCTGGGAAGTTGATTGGAAATAAGTTCTAGCAGAGTCATGGAATTATTAGCTTAGTAACTATACATAGTAGTTCGCATATATCCTCAGGTCTTGGGAAAGATCCAGGTCCTCCATATGTCTCTAATAGTAAATAACCTCAGTTAATTAGAAAGGCAACTATATTTTCCTTAATAAGGATGTATTTTTTCTAATTCTCAGAAGACTTAGAGGTAAGTGTAGAAAATTAAAAAAAAATCAAAATGATTTATCAGCATCAGTGTCAAGAAGGGAACAATAAAATCTAGTCAATCTATTAGTAAATAAATGTGATTGTGGCATTTCATCAAGCGTCATTGTAACATCCTTATCTTAGGAGCAAGGATGGTGCCTTTTATCTTGATGCAGTACCTGATCCAGAGTCAGTGCTCTGTAAAGTTTAATAAATAAACAAACAAGGTCCTGAAGCTTGTAGTGAGGCTGGTGCTCAGTAATATCTTCTTCCAATGAAATCAGAAAACTTTGTCTCATTGTAGAGAGCTGAACTGCCCCATATTGAAGGCTTCTTCCTGCATCCGTTTCAGAATGTAGAGGAATAGTGAGATAGCGGAAAGAATTTCTTTGATGTTTTTGATGTTCAGTCCAGGGCATGTTTACAGATGGAAAGGTTTGCTTTGACATTCTCTGTGAAAGGACAGGCTGCACAAAAAATGTGTCTCCTACACCTATGCTTGAATGCCACATGGTTGAGACATGGAGATAGTGTTCCTTTCATTCCTCAACTAAACACTTGTTGGGAATGGAAGAGAAATGTCAAAGCCCTTCTCCAGGAGAACCTTTCAAATGTTTGAAAACTGCATCTTGTTTATCTAGCAACTCCTACTTTCTTCAGTGGCTGTTCATAAAATAGCCTTCAGACCTATCTTCACTTCACCAGGTTTTCCTTTAGTTTGTCCAAATATCCAATACATATTGTCGTGGAGATCCAAAAATGGCACAACAGGTGGGTTGTAGTTGAGTAAAGCACAGAGTACATATCACTTATCTCCATACCTCTTAGATATTGAATGCTATGCAGGAAGCTACCCCCAAAGTTAGGGATCTAAAATGATGACAGTTTACTTCTTGCATTTCTATTGATAGGTTAGTCAGTTCTTCAACTGGGATCACTTGAACTCTGGGAGGGTTACATGCTTCTGAGGCATACATCATCAGGGTTTATGCTTACTACAGTTTGAATGACTGGTTCTCTCCCTTCATGCAGTCTCTCATCTCCACAGGGGGGCAGTTTAGGCTTTTTTACCAGGCAGTGGCATCGGTCCAGTAGAAAGCCTTATGTGTAAAGGAAGCTTCTATTTATGCCATTTATGTTGATGTCAAAATAAGCCACATGACCCAGCATGAATAAGAAAGGGAGTAACCTGAGCTTGATATGAGAAACTAAGATTTATTGGGGAACATTAATGTAACAATTCACAAAAACATTTACAAATATTTACAACACTTATAACATTTAGTATGCCATTCCTTTCAATTTATGTTTCTTTATCCTTAGCATTTGTGATAATATCTATTGATATAAAACTTTACTAAGCATGAAATAGAAGACTTTTGTGACAAAGAACTGGTATTGTATAAGGATAAAAAGCTAAATTTTAACATTTCCAACTTAAGTAGAAATTATGCAGATCTGCTGATAATGGAGAAATATTTTCTGACATGACCTACCATTTTGCATCATTTCTAAGCTATGAAGGTCTGAGACTTTTTTCTAGTTGTTGCAGTTCTCCAAAAAACTTTGCAACGCATTTACTAAAAAAGATCTTTGTATAAGTGGACCTGTACAATTCAAACTCATGTTGTTTAAACTCAATTATAGACTGGCTACATGCTGTAGTGCACATTGAACAGCATCATCAAGAATTAAGGGCAGGATCATGCCACAGGTGTGTTGGGTTAGCCATCAGCAGTGTAAGTGGAGTGTAACTTCCTATGAATCATGGGGATCCCAGAACATGTGTCAGGAGAAGAGAAAGGGGAAAGTATTTTGAATGGGAGTTTGAACCAGAGGAGCCATGTGCTGCATCTATTGCTGAGCACAGATGAGAAAGAACTCTGGGGCACTTTCAGAAACAGCTGAAAGCACCTAGTGTGGGAATAGTCATGCTCAAGGCATAATTTTTGGATGTCAACAAGGAGACAAACTTATTTTTTAAAGATCTCTATGAGAAATCAGTGGTACACACACAAAGCTTCATAGGAATTTCCTCTGGGATGTTACTAAATAGAGTTTTAGAATAAAACTTGCCAATGGCATGAGAACAGATTATGAATGAAATTCATGACCTTTGCACGCTTAGACTGAAACCTGCTCCCTCGTAATTATTTGTTTGCCATATGCCTCACTGAGAATATTACTCTTATGAAGGATATGATTAAGATGTGATTGCAAATTTCACAGAAACAGAATTTTTATAGCATCCCAGAAAATTTCAAGCTTCGGATACTTTTCAAGTAAAATATATTATGACAACTAAAAGACAAAGGTGGATATTCAGGCAAGGGAGATGGAAATTTTAATCTGATTTTTATTAAAATATAACTGCATTATATCATTATACGTTTCAGGTGTGCCTCAGAATAAATCAACATCCATATGTAATACATGATACTTACCACTAAACTCTAACCATACTCTTCACTAAACACTAGACCTTTATCCAGTTTATCCAGCCCTCTTTCCCCTTCCCTTGAGGAAACCATGAATTAGTCTTATGGTCTAAAATTTATAAGAATAAATTTTATTTAGCCCATTTGTTTGTTTGGTTTCTCTGTACACTACACATGAATTAAACTATATGATGTTCCTTTTTCTCCATGTGACTTATTTCACTCAGCATAACATTTAGGTTCATCCACGTTGTCACATAGGCAGGATTTCTCTTGTATTTTATATTTGAATAATATTCCATTATTCCATTGTGTTTATATACCACATCTTTTTTTTTTTTTTTTTTTTTTTTTTTTTTTTTTTTTTTTTTTTTTTTTTTTTTTTTTTTTTTTTTTTTTTTTTTTTTTTTTTTTTTTTTTTTTTTTTTTTTTTTTTTTTTTTTTTTTTTTTTTTTTTTTTTTTTTTTTTGAGACTAGGTCTCACTATTTTTGCCTGTGGAATCACAGGCTCACGTTGCCCAGGGTACCACAGATTCAAGCAATCCCCAGCCTCAGCTTCCCAGGTAACTGGAATTACAGGCATGCACCACTACACCACCACACCCAGCTATTTTTTGGGACTAGGTCTTGCTATGTGCCCCCAGGGGGACTCGAACCGCGATCCCTAGCTCCAGCCGTGGCTTGCTAGGCTGCCGCTTACAGGCATGCACCACCATGCCTGGCCTATATACCACATCTTTTTAAACTGATCATCTGTTGTTGGGAACTTAGGTTGTTACTAGCTCTTGGATCTTGTAAATAATGTTGCAATAAATATGGGGATGCATATATTTTTAAAATTTGTGCATTTGTGTTTTTAGTGGTAAACACCATGGATAGAATAATTGGATAATGTGTAGTTTTTATTACTATCTTTTGAGGCATCTCAATACTGTTCTCTTTAATGGCTGCACTAATTTGCATTTCTACCAACAATGTGCAAGATGACCTTCTTTATCAGTGCAAAATAACTGGTAAAAGAAAAAGAATCTACACTGACATGAATGAAATGTATGTGGCCAGCACATTTAAATTACATTTTCTTGCTGGTAAGTTTAGAAATAAGACATTTATATATGTCAATTATACCTCAATTAGGGAGAGAAAGAAGTGCTCCAAATAGGAAAAAAGTAAGTAATTTAATTACTTATTTTATGACAATGGATACTATTTTAGACACAAAGATTTTACAGAAAGAACTTGTATTCTGAGATTAAAGGAACAGAATGTATAAATGGTATAGTTTTAAATAAATGAGAAATTAAAAATTTGAAAACAAAATGACATAATATATTGATCATAGGAAAATATCTTTCAACTGAAGTAATAACTGAAAGTGACAGGAAGAAAACATATTTGATATGAACATATAGAGGAAACTACAAAAATAATTTTAGAAAATTTCCACTTCAAGCTATGGCAGAATAACTGTATCAGATTAACTCCTTCCCTCTGTCAATGAATAAAAAAAACAGTAAAATGTATTTTAAAACATACCAGTTTGGAGGGCATTCAAAAACTATGGCTATTAGAAATTGATGGAATGAGATCCTAAAGACAAGAGCTGTATATTGATAAACGCCTAACAGTCTTTATTGGTTATCTTCTCAAGTCATTTTCTAATATACAAGTGATACATGTTGTCAATTGCAATTGGTGACAGATAAGAGGATAAGCAAGAATGAAAGGCTTAGAATTTATAGTCCACTTACCAAGGCGTGCAGGCAGAAGGTAGAGTTCTGTATGACTGCAGTGGGTAAGACTTTTGGGGTCAAGACCTTGGAGAGAGAGGATGACAGAAAACTGAGCCTAATATTCTACAACTATTTTTTTCTCTCAGGATATTTGATAATCTGCACAGGGCAAGGAATATGCAACAATGCCGAAAGTGGAAGCTAAGATGCTATGCAGAACTTTAGGCAGTTTAGCAGTGATGGAAAGAGCCAAAAACTTGTTTTAGACATTTCCAAAGACCTCTTGGATTATAATAATTTTAACCCTGATTGAATCAAACTGATCTGTTAATCCTTTCACTACCTTCTGAATGGAAGAAAAATGTCTCTAAAGAAAAACATCAGGAGCCCTTTTACTCATCATTCCTAATGGCTGGCATCCAATAGAAAATTGCTAGTATACCAGGATAGGACAAAATTGACAAAAACACAAGCAAAACAATGAAAACAAAATAGAATCTTGGGTAGCTAAAAAAAAAAAATTTTTTTTGAGACAAGGTCTCACTATGTTGCTGGGGATAGTCCCAATCCCACGAACTCAAGGAATCCCTAGCCTCAGTCTCCCTGGTAGCTGGGATTATAGGTCCTGCCACCATGCCCAGCTGTTTTTTCGAGACCAGGTCTTGCTGTGTTGTCTTGAACCTGCAAACTCAAGTGATCTGGCATCTTTCCTCCCAGTGCTTGGATTACAGGTGCGTGCCACCATACCCAAGTAGCCTTGAGTAATTTTTATGATGGGGAAGTCAGAAAGATGATTTTACATAATTATGATTAATAGATTTAAGAGCATACATAAGAAGAATTTTTCTGGAAGACCATAATTTATAAAAATGGTCCAGTCAAAATCTTAGAGTTGATAAACAAAAATACCAAACATAAGATCCCATCAGGTGAGTTAAACAACACCTTAGAGCAGAGAATTACCAAATAGCTAAATAGAAAATAGGAAATAAAAATATGAAAAATACAAAACAAAATGGTATATACAAGGCAAAATTTAAGAAGTTCTACTTTATGTGTTATTGGTACCCCAGAGGGAGAAGGAAAGAATTAGTGAAAAGGTATTGGCTAAGAATTTTCCAAAACTGATGCAAAACATCAAGAATCTCTATATGCTGGGCCTGGTGACACATACCTATAAGTGGCAGCCTAAGAAGTCGTGGCTGGGGCCCGGGATCGTGGTTGAGTACTGCCAGGGGCACGTAGTGAGACCTATTTCCAAAAAAATATAGCTGGGCATGGTGGTGCACTCCTGTAATCCCAGCTACCTGGGAAACTGAAGCTGGGGGGGTCGCTTGAGTCCGTGGTACCCCGGGTGCCATAAGCCTGCGGTTCCATGGGCAAAAATAGCAAGACCTAGTCTCCCCCCCAAAAAAAGAATCTCTGTAAACCCAAGCACCCCTAAGCACATCACAGTAAAATTGTTTAAAATTATAGACTAAAAGAAAACAGCAATAGCATCCACGGGACAAAACATATTACTCTTGAGAAACAAAGCAATGAACAAGACATTGGAATGGTATTTTTCATCTGCTCTAAGAAAATAATTGCCAATTTGTGATTTTATAGCCAGGGAAATATCCTTCAAAAATGAAGCTACAATAGACTTTTTTCAAGCAAAATCTGAGAATATTTATTGCCTATAAACCTATATTAAAATTGATGTAGAAATCTTATTTTATATAAATATTAATTTGCATAAATGAATAGACTAAAATGATGAGTTCACAAAAGGCAGATAACTTTTTTATGAGCTCAATAAAGTATGTCTTTGACAGGAGTTGATCAATTATTTTGAATGAGTACTCATTTATATAGGTCAGTTTTTCTAGTTGGTAGAATTTGACAATTAAAGCAGGAAATGTTGGGCAAATAGAAAAACTTTGCAATACACAGATAATAAAATCTTAATTGGGTGGGAAAAATATATGTCTCCTATTTTAGAAGCATTTAGCTTATAGTCATAACAGAGAACTAAAATACTTCATAATTTGTGGTGATTCAGTGTTTTATACCTTTTGTGTTAAAGTCACTTATAACTATTGAATCAAATATGTTATTAAGTTATTAAATCCTTTAAATATTAATACTTGCTTACCAACTTTCTTCTTCCTTAGGTTACCTAAATAACACCTTTTAACACATAATTAAGCCTATGTGTTTTCCAAAATTATACAAAGATCCAATTTAGGAGTATAAAATTGGATCACATCTCTAGAAATAGTAAAACTATGATAATTTTGAGTCATTATTATTTTCCCTTTAGCTTTTTGCTTACAAGTAATTTCTGGAACTCACATGTAATATTTACAAAATGAAAGAGACAATCTTCTTTGTTGTTACTTGTTTTGACCTGCCAGTTTCAGTGATGGAGAAATACAAGAGTTGCCAGTAAACTTATTTTCCTTATATAACTTGCTTTTATTACTTAAAATCTTGGACATGATTGGAGATGAAGCACTGAGCACATGAGGTAAGATTTTCTCATATTTCTGCCTTATATTAAGAATGCAAAAAAAAAAAAAAAAAACAAAACCAAACTTCCAAATATCCCATTTTCTCTGGAAATCATATAGGATAACAAAGTAAGTGCAGAAATCTATAATAAATTATAATGAAATTAAACAATGAATTTAATATCCCTGTAGAGTTTGGGGCTATTAAAATGGCAATAAAGGAACTTTTTAAAAAATCTTCATGTATATAAAATTTATAAATTAGAAGAACAAATTATTTGAAACTAACAATGATCAAAACTCACCCAAGATGAAATGGTTAAACCCAATAGCTCTAGAACTATTGAAGACCTTACTTTGATATTTACAGCCATCTGAAAAAGAAATGTCTATTCTAGATTATTTTACTGGAAAAGTCTATTAAGCATATAAAGAACTTGAATGAATTTCATAAAATTCAATGTCCATTCATGATAAAAGCCTGTATATGCATGTTTCCAGAATTCTTCAGAGTGGCATAATGCTGGAAGTAACCCAAACTTTTTAGGTGGATGAATGTAAAATGAACACTAGAACATCCATTAATGGTGTAATACTCAGCAACAAAAAGGGCAATTATTACTATATGCAATGACAAATAAATCTTGAGAGCAGTGTGCTGAGTGAAAGAATTCATTTCCCAAGGTTTCTATGTTCTAATTCTAATGATGTAGTGGTTTCTAACTGATAAACTATACTGACAGGGTGTCAAGGAATAGAAGTTAAGGAAGGGTGTGACTCCAAAAAAGAAAGCACAGGGGAGATTTTTGAGATGATATATAATGATGTGGTGGTGGTTGCAAAATTATGTGTAGTATTTATGGGGTATGGAATTTTACATACTCTTAAAATTTTAATTTTATTGTCCTATTATTTTTCAAATAAGAATTAGCAAAAAGTACATTCTAGTTACACATTCAGAAAGGAAAATAAATCTTCAATAAACAAATCTTACGAACTGGGTTCTATGGAAGTTAGGCCAGAGCAATCAGCAATTCATGGAAGATCCATCAGCAATTCATGGAAATCATTGATGATACTGAGTTATAGGGAAAAATGAGTCATGTGAAGAGAGCCAGTTTTAAGCGATATTAAAAATTGCCTTCAATAGTTGCGTTTAAAAGGAGAAGGCAGTACTCTGAGTGAGCAGGACTGAAGAAGATGGAGAATTGTCATGGAGCAGAGAAGGCAGATCTCCGGAAGTACTACTTTCTAAAAGGGGATTTATGGGTTTGTTTCCTGGGGCGACCACAGCCAGTGAGGAGCCACCATTTCTACCCTGGCCAAAACCAAAACATGACCTTCACTTCAAAGGGAATTACGAATTCACCATAGGCACAAACAACCACTACAACCTACTTTCTGGTAATTAAATTCAGGTCACTTTGCTTCCAGTATGCAGAATAATCTCAGTTGCGTGTGTAATACTCAAGTTCCACCCAGCTGTTGTATGAAATTCAAACTCTGGTATCTCTAGTGTAGCATTGTTTCTTCATTGGAGGATGATTCACAGGAGTGTCTCAATCAAATCCAAGTGTGTCTCATAATCTGAGGCCTGTGAATTGACAGGTCATCTGTCTCCTACTTTGAAGGACAAAGGCTGATGAAGGACAGGAAAATGTAGAAGCACTTCAAGGAAGAAAGGAAAATGAAGGGATAAGTGCGGAAGTGATCCAAAATTCTCTGTACTAGAGTTTGGGTGGAGGTCAGGTGCAGTGGCACACACCTTTAATCCCAGCCTAGGAAGGGAGGCTGAGACTAGGAATAACTTCAGTCCATGGGCTCAAGACCTGTCCAGGGCAACATAGTGAGACCTAGTCTCAAAACACAGCTGGGTGTGGTGGTGTGTGCCTGTAATCCCATCTGCCTGGGAGGCTGAGACTTGATTGCTTGAGTCCGTGGTAGCCCAGGCAATGTTGAATCTGCAGTTCCCTGGGCAACACAGCGAGACCTAGTATCAAAAAAAAACAAAAAACAAAAAACAAAAAACAAAAACAACGAAGAGTTTGGGTGGTGTATGGGTTCCTTCATGAAACACTCTTTACACAAAGTTATTACAATAAATTCCTAATACATCAAGTGAAAATTGATCAAAATTTCTGGAGGTCAATATGACAAAATGTAGCAAAAACTTAGAAAAAATTAATTCCCAGGATTTAGAATTTTGGTTTCTAATGATTTATTTTTAGTAAATGATGAGAGGAAGCAGAAATATTTACAATCACAAGAACATTCACTATAGTTTTCTTTGTATTAACAAAAATTAAAAAAGCTCAATTTCTGACAGGATGGTAATAAAATTACTACGTATTTATGAATAAGAATGTTTTATAGCTCTTTGGAACAATTTAATGATCTGGGAACATGTTTGATATAAAGCCAAGAGAAAGACAAGTCAAAAGTTGTACTTGTAGAATGAAATACAGTCATCCCTCACTATTGAGGAGTTGGTTCCAGAATCCCTGCAGACACGAATTCTATGGATGCTCAAACTTTTTATCTAAAATAGTGTAGTATTTGCATGTAACCTACGCACATCCTCCCTACATGAATCATCTCCAGATGATTTATATCTAGTACAGTGTTAAAGCTTTGTAAATAGTATATTGTTTAGGGAATAATGACAAGAGAAAAAAATCTGTAGATAACACAAATGCAAGCATCTTAGGACTTACTACGTAGTATGTATTTTTGGTTCATGTTTGATTGACTTCTTGGATGATGAACCCATGAGTATGGGAGGAGGGGACTGTATATATTTGTGCATATGTGAATGTGTGTGTTCATGAACACAGAGGAAATGAGAGGGAACATGCTACATTGTGGCTTATATTTTTCATGCTCGATAGGCTATTTTTTTCTGTATTTATGTATTTTTCTCTAGTGAAGGTATGTCATGTAAAAATCTCCTAAACTATGAGAAAAAAAAGTTGTAGCACCAGAAGAGGAAAGACAGGGAGGCTTAGGATAAAAGGATGTTTATGACAATCAAGGAACTATCATATTTTATACAATGTTTTATGGTGCACACGCACACTTGCAAAAGCATCAGTTTAATGATGCTCACAGTTTCTTAGAAAAGGAATGTGGAGAGGTGCTTTTATTTCTATTTACAGATACTGCAAGTCATCTTCAGAGTGATTGAAATACCCAAGGTTCCACACTGAGTTACCTCAGTCACCCTTCTAAGATACCGATGCCCTCTCCCCAGCATTTTGGCTTCATTCCTTGCTTCAGCTGCTCATTAGGATGTGTCTATCATACTCTCTATTTGATTTATCTACTTTGTTCCACATCTTCTCTAGTTTGTGTGTTCCACTGGGGCAGGGATTTTTGTCAGTTTTTCTCCTTTTGGATCCTCCAAAAACATTTGCTTATTGAAGAGAGTCTCTCAGGACAGTCAGTTTAATCACATTCTTGATGTTCTTTTCCCTAAATCCCTTTATCTCCTCTGGACTTTTCCTCATTTTCAAATACTAAGCCAGGATTTCTGTGAGAGATCAGTAGTAATTTCAATTATCTTTTCAGTAAGAAGCTTCATTTGGGATCAGTGACTGTTTTTCCTCCACTTGAAGACAGGAAATCATTTTCTCAGCGTTGCCGTTGCTAGTCAGCTGGAGGTGCGGTGGGGATGTGGACGGGTGCGTGATCGGGCTGCTCTGTCTGCCAGGAACCAAGAGATTGATTACAGTGAACCCAAGAAGAGGCATTAGTTGACTTTTTAACTTATTTCTAGCATAATAAGGATGCTTATGGACGTGAGTTGGAGACGAATGGGAAAGTCACTTAAAATCACAAGGCACATGGTCTCTTTCTCTCTTCACATCTGTTTTATTTTCCTCTCTAGGCTTGCTTACCCGTTTCCGCTGCTTACTCATAATTTCTGTTTCCCCTGCAGTTTGCAGGGGCCTTACTCTACCTCAAGGCTTCCTTTCACATTTGTGCCCATCCCCCACTTCTGACTGACTCAGTCTCTGTTTCTCAAAATTGGTCCAGTTTTAGTTTTGAATTGGGGATAGTCCACCATTGCCCCTGTTGGTATCCATCTGTGTCCACTCAGATGGTTTCTTGGAGAGGCTCCCATAAACCCAAATATGTACCCAAAATGCTGACACCAGCAGGTAGATGGAAGTCACCTCCCTCCCTGTCCTCCTTTGTCATCTCCATTTAAATGGGTTCTATTAAATTAGTTTCTTTAATGCTTATAATTTCATTTTTGACCTTGAGAAGTTCTCCAGAATACTGATTTTTGATTTATGATTCCATCTTCAATGGCCTTACCTAAATACAGTTTATATGCTGTGTTATAAACTTAGGTTTGTTTTTGGAAACAGACATTTTAGCAAGTTGTTCTTCAGCTTCCTTCCAAGTTCAAGAGACAGAAAGCAGCCTGCTTTGAGGAGGGAATTCAGTGTGTTTTTATTTCTGTATTTTGACTACTTCAGGGCCACATTTTATGAAATACCTTGCTTCATATGTAATTGTTTCTGAAAAGGAAGTTCTATTAAAACTTTTAATTTGAATGTAGTTTTTATTTTTTAAGGTTGGGGTTAGTTTGAAAATAAATCAGTGCTAATTTCAGTTCAAAATTATGTCAATTCTTTCAAGTTTAAGAAATGTTAAGTGACTATTGTTTTGACCAGATGACATAGAGGAAATTCTAGATTTTTCACATTCCCACACCCAGCTAAAGCTTGCTGGAACTGTCTTTTCTCAGCAAAAAGGCATAGATATAGATAAAAATATGGACAACCAGAGCCCCACAAATTTGATATATGAGTATTAGTTCCATGTTGCTTTGATCCTGAAGATTATCTGTGACTGGAAGATAAAATTAGTTCCTTCTTTTCTGATACTGTCTTTGATCCCTAATGTTCTGAAAAATGCTAATTTGTGTTTTTCAGTGTAAATGAAACTATGTTTCCTTTAAGAAAACAACAGGCTGAACCCAACTGTAACAATTATATTTACTTTGTAAATCAAATTTGTTGCTAGCCTCTGCTTCTGTGGTCAGACACCAAAACAATTTACTAACGGCAATAGTCAACTTCCTCATTCTTCAGGGGATGTTAGTTTTGATGCCTGCTCTAACCACAATTTCCCTCAAATGCTAACTCACACAGTTAAATAATGTGAAATTTGATTCTCAAATATTTTATATTATAGTTACAAAATATATAAATTATCTTCTCAAAAATTTTAAGATTCTAAGCTGCGTTAGGTTCTCCAAGCCGGTAGTCTCACTCTTCAGCCTTTTTATTTAATGGGGACAATGAAACAAAGCCTTTTTTGGGTAATCAAGAAGTAAAAGAGATTTGCTCTGAGCAATGCTGACCTGGCATCACAAGACAGCCCCTACTCCCCACTGTCTGTGCTGGTCTCTGTACTGGGGAATCCTTGGACTTCCATCCAATTTTTGTAACTGTGCAATCACATGACAGTGACCTCTGTCTGCCACCTTTGTGTCCACTCCTTCCTCCATGACATAGCCACCGCCACCACTGCTAATTTATAAAAAAAAAAAAAAATTCCCAGATTTTGCCTCTTTGTTTGCTTTTTTCTTCCTCAGATTGCAGGTTGCATGAGGGGCAGAAGTGTCTATCGAATATGTCCCTGTATAATACTTAATACAATAAATATTTCTTGAAAAGGAAAATACAATTCTGCAGCAGTTAGCAACAGTTATGTTCCCGTCTTGTAAGAAACTTACATGATGAAAAATCAATGCCACGTACACATGGATTAATCTCTAATTCAATCATCTAACGATGTGTGTCGAAGGGCCTTCTGCCTGCCTTATCCAGTTCCTCTGCCTCTCTGAGAGTGATGAGGCAGATTGCCTTGGTTCGACTGATCTGGCAATCATTTCTGTACCAGATTTCTACACCCAGCTCTTCATTCTTCAATCTGTAATCATACTGGCTTTCAGTTCCTCAAACATGCCAGTCTCTTTCTGGCCTCCAGCCCTTCTGCCTCCTTTTTCCTCTTCTGGGAATACTCTCCCTCCTACCCTTCCTGACTTGACTCTTCTGGGAATACTCTCCCTCCTACCCTTCCTGACTTGACTAACTCTCACTGTGTCATTTCCTCAGAATGGCTTTTCCTGATCTCCTGAGAGAAACGATCTTCTCTGTGTTCTTCCTCTTTACACAGTTATTTTGAATTCTGCATAGCACATATTTTGTAATGTTGTACTTATATGACAGTTTCATTTTGTCTGTTTAATGTCTGTCTTCTCCATTTTGTTGTAAATTCCATCATAATAGAGGTGGAAATTTAATGCCCAGTACATAATGAGTGTTCAACAAATACTTCTTGAATGAATGAATAAATGACTGAATTGCTGTTCCTTTCCTCTTTCCTTACAGCGCCATGTCAGTAAAAAGGGTTGAGCTTCTTTGAGAGAGAGAAGCTATTTTTTTCAGATATCAATATATATACAACTTAAATCAAGCAATTGTCAGAACAAATAATTTATCAGTACCAGTAATAAGAAGCATATGGAATTTCAGTTTAAGTTTTCCTTACTGTCTATTAAATAGTACTTAACTGAAATTTGTTTCTTCATCTGTTTTTAGGAAAAAACTTAAACAGATCATTTACTATTTTTTGAGGCTTCCTGAATTCTCTATGTCCACAATACTTTTAGCTTTAATATCAAAATTTTCTTATTTCAACCTTAACTATGTATAAAAAGGCAATATAAATTAAAAATGTTATTTTGCCCTTTACCAAATCCATTTTGAGGGCACTATCATATTACCAGGACATTTTCCACTTATTTGACAACGTAATGAATATGAAGACTAAAAGAATAGAATTTTACTACCATAGAAATCTAACCTTGTATCAATAGTCTAATTAGTATATATATGAATACAACTTTAAAAATTAAGAAAACATCTTATTTTATTTTCCTGATAGATAAGACCGAAAGAAAGTCTAATAGTTTCTAAGAGTTTCCTGTAGATATTACAAAATAAATGTGTGTTCTTTGAAGAAAAAATAAAATAGTATTCCAGGCATGACTTTAGTTCCCAAAGAAAATCCCTGTACAGACCTATAATAATTTAAAACAATACCCCTTTTTTTTTGTAGAGGATGCAGAAAGTTCTGTGAGTGACCATCCTTATGTCAGTCTTTGCCAGATACTGAGAAGATAATACAAAATCTTTGTAAAGACATTTCAGCAGGAAAAGATAGGTATATAAGTCGATTTTTGATGAACTAATCTGAAAAGGTCAAGTTTATTATTAAGAGACACAAGAGATCAATTTCCTCTGAAATAGCACTTAAAATAATAGAACTGTATGATGAAGTAGAAAAAGTTGTTCCTCTCTCTGTCTCTTACCCACATCCCTACCCCCCTGAGTTCCTGGGGTAGGTAAGACATTATTCTAAATATGATTTTTGTTAGAACCACAGTAGTTAAGAATGCAATGCAATTGAGAATTATTTACAAAACATGCTATTGCCTGCAGGATAAATTGATCTATATTGTGGAATTTCCTTTTTATTGTTGATGTGGATTTGAAAAAGGTCCCCAGGTATTTTTGTATAATTTTTCCTATAGTGAATCTTCTGACTATAGATAATAAACTGAACTGCTTTCTAACTATCCTTATAGGTTTATATGTAGATATTTAAAAAATGAAAGATAATTCTTACCTCCTGTAATGACCTTTTTGTAGTTAACTGTTTTTTTTGACTTTCTATCATCCATTCCCATTTTGATAACAGGAAGTTATGGAGGCAAGCTGCATATCAGAATCACCCGATTGGTTCAAAGATTGTCTTAGCACCCAATCAGAGTTAAGGGGTTGCAATGACATTCTATTTCTGGATTTTTTTTTGAGACTAGGTCTTGCTATTTTTGCCCGTGGAACCGCAGGCTCATGTTGCCCCGGGTACCACAGACTCAAGCAATCCCCAGCCTCAGCTTCCTAGGTAGCTGGGATTATAGGTGCGTACCACCATGCCCAGCTATTTTTTTTTTGGTACTAGGTTTTGCTACTTGCCCCAGGCAGGACTCAAACCAGGATCCCTGGCCCCAGCCGTGGCTTCTGAGGCTGCCACCTACAGGCATGCGCCACCATGCCCGGCCTGTTTAGGAGAATTTAATTTCAACTTTCCTTTGCATGTAACCAAGGACATCAAACTGAAATGCACTCTTATTTACAGGATAGGGATACTTATCTTTACCTAAGATCTAAATAATATCATTCACACACACACACACACACACACACACACACACACACACACACACACACACACATTTGAAGGGTTAAATATACCTGGGTTTGAAAAGATCTCTATCTTGTTTCAATGTCACTCTTATCCATTTTCTTTCTGTCAGAAAGTTCAAAAACTGACTGGAAAATAATTCAAAGACTGGTTTCTATAGTAAGATTATACTTATAGAGAGAAATCCAGTCACATGTTTAATAAATACCAACATGATTCTGACACTAATTTGACTACTTCATGAGAGTAGAAAGGAAATGATAAGAGTATTTTGTGCTCTGAAGTCTTTCTTCTCTTTTACAAAGGATTGGGAAACCGTTACCTCAAGTCTGAAATCTACACTTTGAAAATAAAAGATAAACTAATGAATTTGTATTTTGGAGTGACAAAGAAGTCGCCTTTTGCATAGAAGATTGACTCCCGTGAATCAGTTCTGTGGAAACTATCTCTGAGATATTAATGAGGGTAAAACATTGGCAAGGAATCAGATTCATCACTCAAGATAGTCTATAAAGGATTCCATAAGCAAAAAATTGTCTCTTCAGTTTCCATTCCTTGTGGGGTGACTGATTTGTTACTCTCATCTGGTTATAAATGTTTTTTCAAATAAATTATTGATTGGGTAAAGTTCTTGAAGCTATAGAATGAAAAGAGGTAATTATAAGCCTGTTAAGCTGAGTAAAATAGATCATTTGACCAGAATTAGAATTTGTGCTTTCAGGAAGCTCTTGCAAAAGCAATAGTTTGGGCAATTATGTCCCTAAATCTATACGTATTAATGACTTTATTGGCTGTATCTGAGACCCTGGTAAAATAGATCATTTGACCAGAATTAGAATTTGTGCTTTCAGGAAGCTCTTGCAAAAGCAATAGTTTGGGCAATTATGTCCCTAAATCTATACGTATTAATGACTTTATTGGCTGTATCTGAGACCCTTCATTATAGTTAATTTTAAGGGAAAGTGTGAATTAAATGTGTGAATTTAATATATTACAACGTAACTGTAAAATTGATAGTTGTGTATGTAATTTTTAAATTACAAACATAGCTATTTGTGCTTTTAAGTTGTTTTGTTTTCTCTCAGATTAATGAATGCTCCCTTTGAAAACTTGTCTCTAATAATGATTTAATTAAGATATAAAATGAGCATGTTGCTTCTTGAATAGTGGAGAGAGCTCAAATGCCAATTAGGATTTTTTATTGCAAATATTTGAAGATTGAACTCTGACTTCACATTTCATGTTCCTTTTGATGAAATGAAGCTAATTTTAGATACTGCTTGACTCTGTTGCTCAAAAATGCCATTAAAGTGTCTTCCTAGGCTCTGCACTGTGGTTCATAGTAAAGTTAGAAACATTATTCTATTTTCAGTTTCTGGGAAGGGAGAATTGCTTCCTTTAGCCTTCTCATAATTCTAGGGATTTTCACACCGTGAATTTGGTCCACATTGGATGACTTCCCATTTCTCTTTCAGTCCATCACTGTGACTGGGCCTGGAAAATGAGGACTGAAATCTAGTGTGACTTGAGCAGTGTGGTTTATATATGTCACTCCTGAAATAAAGTGGAGTGACTTTTCCACACACATGTGGAGTGAGGGTGAGTTTGTCCACTCAGAACAATATTGGAAGAAGTGGGAATTGATATACTGGGCAAAAATCTAAGAGTGGGAATAACAAGTATCTACTCTAACAAAGAAACTGAGTGTTCCAGTGGTAGAGTTGACCAGAGATTGAGCTCCATGATCTTGTAAGGGGTACATGAAACTCCTTATTATCTAGATCTTTAGAGATGAAGGGAATTAAGTATTAGCTGAGATGTTAAATAGTATTTTAGTATGACCAGGAAATGAATGATTCAAAGTACTCTTTTATAGCCCAAATATTCTACTATTCTAGAAAAGATGAAATTAGTTTAAGATTTTCCTGTATAAACTCCCTTCAACATGTTTTATTTTTCACATATCATCTAACCCAATCTGCCTCTGATAGACAACCACTAAACATCTTGATTTAAAATATGTACACTGTATTTTTATATCAGCAACATCATCTAATCATTTCAATACATATATTATGAGAAAACTAAAGACCTCACATCTCAGCCATTTTGTCAACAACAAGTTGTTTATTACGAAGGAGATTTATTTTCTAGTGTTAAGTTTATAATGTGGAGTCTTTGTTTCACAGTTTATATTTACTGTGTTTTTTCTTCTTTAATTCTTAGAACTCAGATGACTAGGACAAAGTGAATCCCAACAGTAAATAAACTGATTCTGCATATACACAAGAGAAGTGTTCTATTTTAGAAAAATAATTTAATTCTAAATCTGTGTCTGCAGAAATGTCTTGTAGATATTTTAGCTGTGAAACCATTCTAAGAATATAGAGATATTCCCTATGGTTTTGATTTTATCTGTCATGAAAAGTTTCAATTTAATCATAGAAAGGTTTTGGTTCTTTTGAAAACAGCGAGAAAATCAATTATCAGGGTTTCAATTTTCTCTGGGCAATTTTCACCATTTCAGCATGCCCTAGAGAGAAAAGGTCTATAATTTTGTTATGCTGAAGAATTTGGCAAGCCAGCTAATGGTCTTACTAAAAGTAAAGAAATCCCTGTGGTAGCATATGTAGGAAGTTATATCTGAATCATTTGGAGTCATTGTAGAGAAGCTTTTGTTCCTGAAGATATCCACAGGGATTTTCTTGGTCAGAAAAGGTGTCTGAATATTCTTAAATCTTGGGAAGATTTATCAAACTCGCTGTTTCATTTAAACCTTTGCAAAATGTGACTCATCTTCCATCAAACAGACCGCTCCCTAGGCATCTTCGTCTTCAAAAAATCAACACTGAAAGTCAGCTTATGTTTCTTTTACTGCTGCAATGATGAAATCTGTCTCAAAAGAAAAATATTTGTATTGATTTTATAATCTGGGAGGCTATAACATACAGGTAAGGCTATTATTTAGAAATATACTCTCTAAGAAGTTTTTTGGAGACTTTTTGGTGGGGTAGGTAGGTAGAAGCTGAATGGTAGCTGGTGTAGACTGGAAGTGTGAGTCAAAGGAAAATGAGAATAGAAGTGAAATCATTGAGCCTGGTGAATATAAAAGAAATTGAATCAGTCTATAGGAGAAAATGAATATACATTTAGTATCTAGACATACTCTTAATAGGAATTCTATTAGTTTGTCTCCTAACAGAGGTAGGTGAGGTAATAATCTCCAAAAGGTGGGGCAATTGAGTCTGCAGGCATTTGGAACTGGTTTGAGCAAAGTACCTGCAAGCTTTATATGGGGCTGACACTGTCAAATGGAGCTGGGAAGACAAGCATAAATGCTCCTCTGACTTCCACCTACTCAAGTACAGACAGTTTCAAAATCCCACTGGCTCCTTCCTGCCAATTTGAATAGACATTTCTCCTTGGCCTGTAAACTGATCACTGGGTGGGAATGCCTCTTTTATCATTGACTCCCTAAGTTCTCCACACGACACCTGCTTCACATGTCACAGCTCTCTGCTAGGCAGACAGTTGTAACTTTAAATGAAATGTGCCAAACAGTAATGTCAAACATTTGCAGATGGTACCTTGTGCCTCAGGTTCACTCTAACCCCCTCTTTTACAAGTGACAATGATGTGTAGATGCTGAACTGCTAAGTTGGAATCCCCGGGTGGGCTGCAGGACCACCTCTTCAGAGGGAAGAAGAATATAGGGTTTTGTTCAAACTAATTGTGAGTTACTTCTGGCCTTGTTTCCCATTTCTGTCCCAAGTTTTCCTCCAGTGCCTCTTTCATCTTTGCCGGACAATGATCTTACATGGTGGTTTGACACCTTCTTTAGTAGTTTATACTCATCATGCCATCATTATGCAAAAGACACAACTTGGGAACTTGGTTCATTCTGGTAGGAATTGATGCTTTTTTTCAGTGGATGTAAATTTATCAATCTGTGTCCTACTTATGTATCAAGTAGATCTTTTAAAATTTTTCAATAATTAATTGTAATTTCTATCTTAGGTGCTAATTTCATCTAGTAATGAGATTTTTATTTTGTAAGTTCAAAACAAACCTAATCAAACCAGGATTTAAAAAAAATATTATTTCAGAGCAAATGCCTTCAGTTTAGGCCTCTATCCCTATATTTTAGTTTCTTCGGTGCCATCTAAGTTGTTGGGGATTATGTAAAGCCAGGTTAAGTGAATTTCTCCTTCTTCTGAGAAAGGAAGTAGCAAGGGGTAAGTGTTAGGATGATTGCCAGTAATTTACAAGGGAATAAGTAAGATGAGTAAGGCAGCTTGCAAGAAATGTGTAGTTTCAATGAAGTGACAGAATTGTTTGGCATTAGCTTGAAGCAAGACCTAGAAACTGGGCCAGAAGAGCCACTATGAATTTGGCAGTGACTGTTACAGCCTAGAGGCCAGGTAGGTCTTTGTTATTGGATCAAAAGAGACATTGTAACAAGCTATGGGGGTGGGGGGGGGGAGAGGATGATGATTTCCTTGTAATTAAAGCTATTATAAAATTGGAATTTTGTTTAGAAGTTTCTCCACACCAATCATAAAAGGTAGAACATTCAACATTAGGAAACTGACCACCCATTTGCTCTATGACAATTTTGGAAATATTAAGCATCTCCCTAAAGTGACCTTAGTGATTTCAAATTGTTGCTGGTGAAATAGTGCTATTTATGAACTTTGTGCAAGAATTTGATGACCACTACCTGCAAGAAGCAGGCATCTGATTTGGCAGAAAGGCAAACTTGGACCGAGACTATCTCTGGAGGAATCATGCTCCATCTAATATGTTGATTCTATAGCTTGTATCTTGACACACTCACTAGTGGTTGGACATCCTTGATTTGATCATTTGTATGGCTTGGCAGATAGAGTTTGTAGAGACTTTGCCTCTGAAGTCAACACCCAGGGTAATGAACACAGAAAAGAGGAAAATAGACCTCCTGTAAGACTCAAGGTGACTTTTATCCACTGGGGACCATTAGCTTGCAAGGCTTTTTTATTTCGCAGTTTTATTGAGGTATAATTGGAATACAATAAAATGCGTGTACCTAAAGAATAAAATTTGTTAAGCAGTTTTGACATGTGTAACCAAGAACCAATTTGCAGTCAAAGTAATGTAAATATGCACCACTAGAATGTTCCTCATACCCCTTTGTAATGTACCCTGCTTGTACTTTCTTGTTTTTCTCTGTCTTTGGGTCCAAAAGCAACCTCTGGTTGTTTTCTGATACCATAGATGAGTCTGTTTGTAGTCTTTTGAGCAAATATCTAGGTGTGGAATAGCTATATATATAGCTGGTGTATATTTAACTTTTCATAGAAACTACCAAATGTTTTCCACAAGTGGTAATCCATTTTGCATCTTCACAAGCAATATATGAGTGTTCTAATTCCTCCATCTTCTCACCAACAATTGTGAGATCAGTCCTTGTAATGTTCACTGCATTAATAGCTGTGTGATAGTATCATATTGTGGTTTTATTTTACATTTTCCTAATGACTAATGGTATGGAACACTTCTGTGTTTCTCAACTCAATATGTTTGGTGAGGTGTCTATTTAATCAAGTTTTTGCCCATTTCAACACACACTTGTAGTGAGAGTTCTTAAGATGTTTGAAATATGTCTTTTTTTAAAAAAAAAAATATATATATGATCTGCAGGTATTTCCTCCTAGCCTCTTTTCTTTTTGTATTCTAAAAAGTGCAATTCAAAAATAATACCTTAACTATTTTTTTAATACATTGTACTTTTGAAATCTTTGACCAATCCAGGGCACACTGATTGTGCCCTATGTTTTCTTCTAGAAGTTACATAGTTGTGAGATTTACATTTAAAGATGTATGATCCAATTGAGTTAATTTTTTATATGGTAAGATGTATGGGTCAAAGTTCATATTTCTGCATATAGAGATCTAATTACTTGAGTGTATTTGTTGAAAAGATTATTTTTTCTCCTTCATAGCTGTCTTGAAAGTATGTTTTCTATGTATTTGTAGGTCTATTTGCAGACTCTATTCTGTTCTCTTCATGTACATGTTTGTTTTTGCTCTGTTAATGTATTTACATATCTTTGCTAAACATGTGCTATTTTGATTGCTGTAGCTTTATATATAAAATATGATTGTGAGAATTCTCTAATTTTGTCAGTTCCCCCACCCCCCCAAATTTGTTTTGGCTATTTTAATTCCTCTGTAGTCACTTTAAAGTTCATATTTGAATATTAACATCAATTTGTTAACTTCTACAAAAATTCCTGCTGGGATTTTGATGTGGATTGCTTTGAATCTATAGATCCATCTGAGGAGAACTGGCATCTTATTAATATTGAATCTACTATCTCTACATGTATTTAGGATTGCAGAGTTTTGCAGTTTTCGTTGAATATATCTTTTACATACTATGTTAGACTTCTTCCTTCTTCATATTTTGATGCTATTGGAAGTGGTATGGCTTCTTAAAATTTCTGATGGTGTTAGTATTTATCAAATTTCATTTGATTTTGTATATTGATCTTGTTTCCTAGTAGCTTTTTAGTAGAATCTATAAAATGTTCTAATAATTTTGTCATCTATTAGTAAAGTTTTACTTTCTTCTATCTGATTTATTTATTTATTTTTGCCATTTGCCCTGCATAGATACTCCAATGAAATGGTGGATAAAAATGGTGAGAACGGACAATGAAATCCTATTATGGTTTTTTAGAGGAAAATCATTTGTTTTCATTTTTATTAATAGGTTTTCATTGTCAACTTTATCAGGTTGAGAAAAATTTCCTTGTTCAATTTTTTTAAATCAGGAATGAAGATTGTATTTTGTTAAATGTTCTTTCTGCATTTATTTAGGTTACTATGTGTTTTGTTTGTTCAATTGTAAATATGAATAGGGATTTTTTAATGTTAAACCATTGTTTGTATGTCTGGGGTAATGCCTCACCACTTGGTCATGAAACCCTTTATATTTTTGGATTCTAGTTCCTAAAATTATATTTTTGGATTCTAGTTTAGTAATTTTCCATCTGTGTCATGAGAGATGTCCTGTAGTGTTTTTTACTCTTATATGTTTTGTCTAGTATGGACAGGGTTCAATGCCTGCCTCTTTGAATTTGCAGGCCAATCAAGTATAGTTGCTCATCAACAACTATTATAGTTTTTGACCTTGGGGTAGGTTTTTACTATTTCATGGCATATTATTTCACTAGATAACATTCTTAATACTTAGAAAGTTTATTTAAAAATGCTTTTATTTATTTTCTTGACTATAAATGTAATATGTATACACTATGGAAAAACTGGAAATTGTATTAAATGTAAAGAAATCTTACTTTCAGTGTCTGAAAATTATTGTATTATCATTTGATGCATCTATTTTCAAACTTTTATTGATATCCATTTATAGAGCAAAATGAATTTCCATTAAGAATTTCTCAAAATTTTGTTACAACATTTCTACTTTTCTTTAGTCAGTTCATTCATCATTTTAAATAGCGACACCATCTTCCTTTCTCTTTAAACTTTTAATTGAAACATTAATTAATTAAATTGATACTGTTTAATTGAAACATCGATTTAATGTGGGTATTTAGATTGGTTCCAAAGACTTTCACTACATAGAATGCTGTGAAATATATTATAAAATAAATATATCAAGCATATGCTTGATATATATAAAATATCAAATTATATTATATATTATATATTAATATATTAGTATTAATATATTAGATATTATATATAATATATTATATATATTTGATATATATATTATGTATATATATACATACATACATATATACATCTATATAATATATATATTATGTATATCAAATATATTTATATATATCAAATATATTATGTATAGCAAATATATTTATATATATCAAATATATTATGTATATCAAATATATCGAGCATATTTATTTATATAAATATATCAATATATCAAGTATATTTATATTAGTATAAATATATTAGCATATACTTACATATAAATGTATAAAAATGAAAAAATTCTCTATATTTTAGTCTACTTCTTAGAATAGAATCATAAAAGGAAATTATAAATGGTAGAAGCATAGGGCACCTTTAAACTAGTTTATAGTTTTAAACAAATGATTAGGAATCATTCAACCTACTTACTATTTTCCTACTTCTAAGTATGAAGTATAAGGTGTAGGGGGTTTAAAATATTGTCTTCTTATTAGTAGTCAAGAATATATTTAAAAGTAACTACTGTTTGATGAGCATTACCTCACCAAGCAAGACAGTACTTCTTTGCCCAACATATTCACACTTCTTTATATGGCAGGCTCTTAACATTCAAGAGAGATACTATCTGAATACACCTGAAATCCTTAAAGTTACAAAACTACTCTAATATACAGTTTTTAGTCACAAATTTCCATATTTGTATTGGCTAAAGCATTTAGTGAAATAGTCTTTTCAGTCAGGTTTTCTTCCTTCCATATGGAATAATATGGCAAAAAACCATTCATAAATAGAGTTACTAGTCACTGTCAAATTCAATGGTCCATTTTTTTAATTGAATACTTTATTTATTTATATATTTCATATCATTTTAATACCTGGGGGTCACTCACCACCTCCCCTCCCTGCTGCTCCAGCTGGTCCCCACCCTCCTGTTGTGTACTTTCATTTGGTTGTCCATATATTAGTGAAACCATTTGGTTTCTGTCTTTTTCTTTCTGACTTGTTTCTGCTAGTATGATTTCTTCTAGGTACATCCATGTTTCGATAAATTCACCAAATTTGTCATTTTTAATTGATGAGTAATACTCCATTGTGTATATATACCACATTTTTTTCATCCAGTCATCTGTTTTGGGGCATTTGGGTTGTTTCCATGTCCTTTTGTACCCACATTGGGGTCTCCTTTGGGTAGAGTCCCAGAAGAGCAATTGCTGGGTCAAATGGTAGTTCCATGTTCATTAGTTTGAGGGTCCTCCACACTGCTTTCCATAGTGGCTGGACCATTTTACATCCCCACCAGTGTAAGAATGTTCCTTTCTCTCCACATCCATGTCAGCACTTGTTGTTGCCTATTTTTTTGATGTGGGACATTCTTACTGGTGTAAGGTGGTATCTCATTGTGGTTTTGATTTGCATTTCTCTGATTGCTAGTGACATTGAGCAATTTTTCATGTGCCTGCTGGTCATTTGTATTTTCTCTTTGGAAAAGTATCTTTTTAGTTCTTTTCCCGTTTTTTTGATTGGGCTTATTGTTTTGTTTTTGTTTAGTTGTGTGAGTTCCTTTTGGATCTACGTTATTAAAGCCTTATCACTCTTGTGTAGGGCAAATTTTTTTTCCCATTTGGCTGGGCATCTTTTAGTTTTTTCTGTTGTCTTTTTTGCTGTACAGAAGCTTTTTAGTTTGATGTAGTCCCATCTGTTTATGTTTTCCTTCAATTATTTGCTATCTGCAGATGTTTCCAGAAAGAGATTTCCGAATTATACTTCATTGAGCATTTTGCCCAAAATTTCCTCTATGTATGTTATGGTTTCAGGTCTGACATCTAAGTCTTTTTTCCATTTTGAATTGATTTTTGTACATAGTGTGAGGGAGTTGTCTTGGTCCATTTTTTTTTAATGTCTTATTCCAATTTTCCCAGCACCATTTATTGAAGAGGCTATCTTTGTTCTAATGTAAGTTTTTCACTCCTTTGTCAAATCCACTTTTTAATAGATCTAAAACTTTGTTTTCTAACTAATACTTACCTTTTTTTTTTGACACAAGGGCTCGCTATTTTTGCCTGTGGAACTGCAGGTTCGCCCCATCATGCCCAGCTATTTTTTGGGACTAAGTCTCACTGTGTTGCCCCAGGCAGGACTTGAACCCCAATCCCCAGACCCCACCGCAACTCCTTAAGCTGTCACTTACAAGCATGCGCCGCCCAGATACTTATCAGTTTCTTAGCATGCTTTTTCTGTTCACTTTTTCCAACACTCAGAGACATCTAATGAAGACACAAAGTTTGTGTTACTCAATGTGAATATTTGCTGATGAGAAGGGATAAAACCTGAAACAGATACAGTTATTAGATAGTCCAAGGTCTCAATAATCAGTTCACTGATTATCTCGGGGGGCCATCCTTGAACATCCACTAATCCAAAATGACAATCTACTATGTAAGGACTGTCAGGGATTATGTGTGACTGCATAACTATAAACATTAACTGCACTTATTTCAAGATTCTCCTGTGATTTTTTTCAAAGCACATTAATTAAAGGGACGGTGATCCCTATTGTCTAGAGGAGGAAGCTAAAACCAGCAAGGGGGTGATTGTCTTGGCTAAGGTCATATAGTCCATAAATGAGGCAGCTGGGATGAGATTTAGATTCAAGAATAAAACACTTTAAAAACTGAATCTTTTTACATGAGCAGATGGAATGGAGCTGAGTAAGACATTATTCTTGAGAATCAATGAGATGTAAATATAGGTGGAAACAAGAGTAGACAAGAGAATGGGAAATCAAATCTTCTTACAGCATAATCCCCACAGAATAATGACTGCACAAGCGATGACCTCAATCCACTCATGAAGGGAAGGGAACTGATATTTTTGCCATATGCTGGCTGAAGACATGTGGAAGAAATAGCAAGCTGATTTGAGTTGAAGGTGCATGTAGGAGCTGGCAGCACAATTTCTTTTCCCATCAATTTTCACCTCTGCTCCCACCTCCACCCCACAAGGGATCTGCCAATGTAGACATCTAAAATAAGTGCACCTCAGTTAAGAATAGAATGTTATACTGCACAGCTGAGCAGAGAAATAAAAGGTTTCTGATTGAATCTAGTTTCTATCTCCTAGGAAATTATGTAATTGTAAATAGTACCTTAGAGCTAAAGATATTTATTATCTAGAATGGAACATATACTTATGTCTTCAAATATGGAATTAATTGGACAAACCTCTGTCTTTCTAATTCAAGGCTCATATTCAAATGCATCATTCCTGACTAATATATGTAACACTACATATTTTGCTCGGTTAAGCTTGGCTGACTTTTATTGAGTCTAAAACTAATCATGCAACTAGAACTACAAATATTAATTCTATTATTACTAATCATAAACTGTAGCTCTCAATTGATTGGCAGCCTTGAAAGTCAGAGCTCATTACTGTCTATGTAAAATTCAAGCATTTGTAGGACAACAGTAGAAGTAAGAAGACTTCCATCCTCTAACATGTAGGACATCTGGACCTCAGTTTATCCTGCTGCATAAGGGGGAGAGGACAACTTTCATACCTCCAAGAGTGCTGTATGGATCAAATAAGGTGAGCTTCAGGTTTGTACACAATGGAGTGATATACAATAGTGTCAGTGATACATAATTATTACTGTCTATAAATTAGTTTTCATTTTCCAGACTTCATGTGGGAATGAGGATAGTAGGCGTTGGCCATTCAGAAAATGTGTGAGAGATTAGATTCTGGCACATAGGGAAATGTGTCCAAACATACAGGATCTCATGTGTTTGCTTTGGTTAATTATTCTATTTTTATGCGAAAAGTAGGAAATGGTAAAGTGGGGTAATGAATAAACAAAGGTGACATTGGTGAATGTGGTTTGGATTAGATAAATGTTTAGGTCTATGCTAGCTCATGTTTATCTCTTACTCATTCATTCAATGAGTCATCTTCTGTGCACCAATTTCTGTTTCCACTTAGTCTCCCTCCTATGGTACACTGCTGATCTGTATGATGATAACCACTTGAGGTGTATATCCCCAATGAAATGACAGGAGATTGCTTTATGCTTTCATTCTGTTTTAGTACTTAGTGGAGTGCTAAGAACACTCAAGGAACAGGAAAATAGTTATTGAATTTTTCTTAAAGATTCACGTATTATCTTTATGGTTCGGTGATTTTTAAAAGCAGGTATTGCAGGTGGGGTGGCTTCTGGGATGGAGATTAGCATCCTAGACACTGATTGGCTGGTGCTGGAGAAGGCAAAACCTAAGGAAGGAAGCAGATGGCGCTAAGTAGATGCTGCCATGCAGCGTCTATAACGTTCCCTGTCCACTCCATGGAAAACCTTGAAGCTTGGGTGGCCTTCCAGAGTGGTCCAGAGCTGACCTTTCTCCCAGACATCAACCAGTTACGGAAAGGCTGCTACCTTGGGGAAGAGATGTTGATCTTGGACAAAGTGACAGGGCAGTTCTAAAAGGGTCTTAGCGGTAGACTGCCTGCTGGCAGCATTTCAAACTACCGAGGGAGTAAGTTTTCTATCTAGGGATAGCTGGGTCGTGCATGACAGACCCCCTGTTCATTTTGGTATTAGTGTAAAAGGCTAGAAATGTTATCAGAGGAGGAAAGAGCTGAATTTTAATACAGGTAATTCATATGCCTCGTATTGTTTGTGGAAAATACCATTTTTTAAATGTAAACAATTTATTAATATATATATTTCACATCATTGTAGTCCCCAGGGGTCACCCACCACCTCCCTTCCCTGACTACCCCCACTCATCCCCACCCCCACCGCACAGCTGTGTACTTTAGTGTGATTGTTAGCTTGTTTTGACTTTTCCTTTTAACCTTTTGTTTGTTTTCCCTGTATTCCATATATTAGTAAAACCATTTTATTTCTGTCTTTTTCTTTCTGACTTCTTTCTGCTAATATGATTTCTTCTAGGTACATCTATGTTATCATAAATTCATCAAATTTGTCATTTTTAATTGATGAGTAATATTCTGTTTTGTATATGTACTACATCTTTTTTCATAAAAAAGAAAAAATATCATTTTAAAATCACTAGAGTAGGTATAAAATAAAGAATATAATGCAAAAAAAAACTCTAAAAAAGCAATTAAAATGAAATTGGTGTTAATAGTACCACCTATTAGGATAATTTTGTATCCTGTGATTAAATGTAACCCAAATTAGTTCAGGGGCAGGAAATGCTGTTGTTGTGTGTAACCAAACTTCAGGAATGGCAAATCTGCAGTTAGCACTCAGGAACTCAGAGGGTGGTGGATGGCTGTTCTGTCACTCTGTTCCTCTCTTTCTTCATATGACTAAAACAATGGCTCTCAGCAGTCTCCAGGCTTGCAGTCTTATTGCTAGAGAAGGAAGAAAACTTGGTCTCTCTGTGGCAAGTGAAAAAGTCTGGGACAGGTTTTTATTGGGCCAGGTGTCACTAACAGGCCAATTACCTACAGTCAGGAGGATAAGAGCTGATGATTGGGCAGCCCTGACCAATCATAGTCAAGGAGGATCATGGGAGGTGTGACATGACTACATGACTGGAGTGGAGGTAGGGGCATTTTCTGAAAGAGGAGGGCAAACACTGAGTGAATAGAACAAAAGATACCACAAATTAGAGTTCCTCACCATGTTTCCATCTTATCAGATTAATTTCATACTATTTTTGGTTTGGAGACTAATTTTTTTTTTTAAATCGAGGAGTAGGCCATATAGCTATCAATAATTTGCTCATAATATTAGGTTTTGTTCATTTTGCTCGGAGATTAATCACCTGCCAACATGTACATGCTTTTCTTGGTTCAGAGGAATAGTTTATTAATCATATTAACAAGGGGATTTTTGAAGGGCTAGAAATGAAGACATAATGACAATATTCTCCTTAAGAGGATATTTGTTTATATTAACAAATACCACTTTACAGGAGACATTTCAACCGACTCTGCATGATTTATAATATAATTTTGTTAGCTATACATCTTTATTATATGATGAAGACTTATTTGAAAATATGAAACCTTGAAAAAGAATTCCCTCCAGGTCAAGCAAAAAATCTATGTCTTAAAACAAAAATCTCAGAGAGGGTGGGCTTAGCTCATAAGTCTTCTAATGGAGTCATAGATCTAATATCTATCTAATCCTCTCCAGAGCTGATTCATTTAAGTGACCTGTGACATTCCATCCCAGGGTAGAACCACTCCCAATGTTTGGTTCAGAAAGAATTGAAGACAAGTAATGCATTTTTGAAAAGTTTTATCTTCCCCTTAATATAAAAGCCACAGGGGTGGGAGGCAGAGCAGAAAATATACATACATACATACATACATACATACATACACACCACAGAAACATACAAATATTTGGGGGGAATTTTTTTTTTTTTGAGACTAGGCCTCACTATTTTTGCCTGTGGAACCACAGGCTCACGGACTGTGGTACCACGGACTCAAGCAATGCTCAGCCTCAGCTTCCCAGGTAGCTAGGATTACAGGCACGTGCCACCATGCCCAGCTATTTTTTGGGACCTAGGTCTCACTGTGTTGCCCCAGACGGGACTCAAACCACATTTCCCAGGCCCTGCTGCGACTCTATAGGCTGTCGCATTTGGGGGGATCTTACTGGTGTATAAGTCACATAAATTCTGCCAACATGAGGCCAAGAAGAGGATAATCACGAGAGCTATGAGAAAAACCCAAGTCCCCGCTGACATTCTTGAATGAGTGAATTAACCAACCTGAGTTCTCTCTTCCACTGACTTACACTTATGGTTTAAGCCAGAATCTGACTACTTGTAGCAACAAATTCCTTAATAAATATAATTGCACTGTAGAAGGGAGTAGCTTATTACGAAACTATTATAGCACTACGTGATAAGTAAAAATAAATAGAGGTTCCTATGTTGAATGGGTTATACAAAGTAAAGTGTCATTAGAGAAGTTTTCTCAGAGCAGATACTTGAGATGGATATTGAAGGACACAGAACAAAGGGATAAAGAGAAGGGAATGCTTCCTGGCAGAGGGCATGGCCTCTGCAAAGGCACGAAGCAATGAAATAGGCATCCCTTTCAAAATCATTCAAATTAGAGAAAACCCAGAAAGGTCTGAGGCCATCACAAAGGAATTGAATCTAATTGGTATTAATTGAAAAATTAAGGAATTATCAAGGACAGATGTAGTTTCCATTTTCATCTATATTTAAGGTCATATGGGGTTTGGTATTGCTTTCTTATGACCTTGTGTTCTACTTGCTTGACTTCTGCAAGTCATTATCGTGTAATATATAGTTCCAGAAAGATATCCCAGGTTGTCTCAGCAGCAATATGACCTGACTATCATTTCTCTGTTTCTTGATTAGAATTTCCATGGCCAACTAATGTGCTAGCCTTCATTCTCAGTCTGGGAGTCCCTTGTCTATGGTCTGATCTAGCATATCTGTGGGAAAGAGGGTCATTAGGCAGCATGAGTTGGTTTGAGAAATAAGACCCAATCTACACTTCAGAATAACTCCTCTTGATGTATGAAACACATGGAATGGGAGGAGGTAAAAGGGGAGGCATGAGATAGGAAGTTAAGAAATGGTGTCTGACCTCAGACAATAGCAAGGGGTGGAGAAGAATAATACGAAAAGGTGAAGTCAGTTCATTTACAAATCAACTCATTTATTGATTCCACAAAATTTTATTGGTTATCTAATATGTACCAATATCTTCTATGGAAAAATGAATAAAAGCAGGCAAAAATGCCCTTTCTCAAAGAGGTTATAATCAAAAACAGGAAGAGTAATTAAAATATCTGAATAATTAAAACATGTACTGGTAAGATAATACGTGTGCTACAGCTACAATTGCTATTTATCAACTCATCCCTCAATTTATCATTTGATGATGAGTACAGTTCTGATGCCATCAGGACAGGAATTGAAAAGAAGTGCTAGGTACATAGTTTTGCTCTGCTCCATCATGTCTAATGTCGGGGCCCTCAATTAGGAAGATCCAATAGTTAAATTCAACTCAGAGCTGGGAGGGTGTGGAGGCATCTTCTCTTTGGATGTGACAGGCTGTCAACTAGGAACCTTAGTGATGCTATTAGCCAGAGCATCTGCATGTGGACTTTCCATGTGGCCTGGCTTCCTCACAGCATGGCAGCCCTGAGGGAACATAAGTTGAACATAAGTTGCCGCTCAGAGCTCAAAAGGTGAGTTTCCCAAGAGCACCAGAGGAAGCTGTGTGGGCTTTTCTGACTCAGCAAAGGGCTTGGTATAAGATATGGAACTGGATTTGCTTGAGAGGAAAAAGGAGAAACAGGCAAGAGGAGTGCTTAAAAGGTCAGAGAAGGGTGGAGAAAGGCGACCAATTGCTGGAACTCTTTCTGTTTGAAGCACAAAATCCTACCAATTAAAGCTTATTCCTTTAGTTTAAATGTGGTCCACACTGGAGTTTCTCTCTTGAGATATAAATGTCCTCAGCAGGGCAGAAAATTGACCTACTGGTACCTGAGTAGATGGAAGGCAGAGGAGAGCACTTCAAAGAGGGAAAGGGATAAAAAGGGAAAATGGAGGGCAGCTGGGAGGGAGCTTATGTCAATTTTGGATTTTTATTAGAGCATAGTAAACAGTGTGTCAGGACAGTGTGCTTAGATGTCCTTGGAGAATCTTTAATTTTGAGGTTTAGAATAGGTCACAGAAACATTTTATCTATCAGTAAAGCACACAGGGGAAGGGGGAGGCTCGTGGGGGCAAGATTTTTAAGTTTGTGTCATTCCCAGCTTAACTAGCAAACAAGTGCACCTACGAATTTGAAGATCTTCAGCTACACCTAGTGGCCAACTAGTGAAAGGAGCAAGTATTTTACTGTAACATTTTAATCATTCTTAGGCCACATTACTTTGACAGGCCAGTCAAGAACTATGTCTTGGGTAGTTATGTATTATTATATACAGTTATCTTATTAGAAACATTTGTGACTAGTCTATTAGTGTGTCATGTAACTAAACAATTGATTTTCCAAACTGGAAAAGTGGTATAAAGAGACTGGGTGTTGGGAAGTTGGGGAAAAAGGAAATAAATGAGCAGAGACGTACGCCTTATATTTGTTTGAAAACATTTAAGTACCAACATATATTGTTTAACATCTGTTAGCTTCCTCTCCTTTAGCATTACACACACGTGCACACACACACACACACAATATTATATATATGACCTCCCTCTGTGTGTGTGTGTGTGTATGTTTGTCTCTGAGAAAATACTAATGGTGGTGATGGTGATGGTATATGGGTCAAGAAGGGTATGGGCCAAGAAGGGCTGTTTAAAGGAAGAAACTTAAATATTTGTTGACTGATATTTATGAGGTTGAAAAATGAAGCTAATTTGCTAGAAAATAAACAGAATCTGAAATGGAGACATGGACAAACTATTTTCAGTAAACTACATTTTCAGACAAACTACATTAAACCACTGCATTGACAGAGAATGTTAAGTAGTCAACTGTACCTTTGCAAGTGGCATATGTTAGAAATATTTTGTGGGCAGTCAATTTTCTTTTTTTTTCTCATTAACTTACTCCTTCAAAATCTCAGTAGCTAACACCAGTGATCATTCTGCCAATTAGGGGGCAGTTATAGAGATGGTTCCAACCTTTGGAAAGTTCCTCCAACTGGTTTAGGTCTATGGCATACAGTTAGTTCATAGTTAGCTTCAGGATCACAGCTAGCTTGGAAAAAGAATGGAAAGAAACAATGTAGAGATTTGGAAGGGGTCTGATAGTAATTGTGCTCTAATTTTCCAGAGGAAGAAAAGTGATAGGAATGGGTCATGTTTCCTTCATGACAACTTCAATACAGAATGAATTAATTAAACATACAACTTCATTTTACTGATGGAGAAACTTGAGCTAATGGTGATTAAATTACCCAGCTATTTGGTTGCAGAGCTGACTACAAACTATGTTTTGACTGCTAGTTCACTATTCCTTTAACTGCAACTGTTAATGGAAGAGCAGTTTGCCATCTTGCTAGAAGACCAGATAAGTGGAAGTGGACATCTACCTACACCAAGAAAATTTTGAGAGATTGAAAGATTATTCAAGTGTATTGAAATACTGGACTTTCTTTGGTGTTAAGATGTATGTTTTGTCACATATTAATATTCTGAAGTCATCCTGTGTCTCACCATGAGTGTTAAATCGTACTTGCTTTCAGGCACATGCATCTGCTTGGGAAGTGGCCATCTTATCCCAGGACAATTTAGCCACTGATGTTCTATTTTACAGAATCTAGAACTGACAAAGTTAATACAATTAGCTTAGCTTCTGAAAGAAATGATTAACTACCCAGCAACATGGAATTAATTAAGAAAGAAAACTAAAATTACAATTGAAATCTCTGCTTTCTTTCATTTGATTTGAAATGTTAACAAGACAAGGATATGAAGGAGTTAGGCTGCCTTACCGCTCTTGTACTGTTAGGGGCCAATTTTAACTTGGAAGACTCTTTAGAATGGATCTGAAAAAGTATAGACCAAAATCTTATGACTGCCAAAAGGAAATGGCTTGTGACTGTATGGACAGATATAAGCCATGCTTGTTAGTGTATGTTGTCATTTGTGTACCTACCATGTAGTGGGCTTTTCTTGAAATAGTATTTTCAATGGAATAATCATCTTATAATGATAAGATAGCACTTACAAACAGGAATACTTTGCCTTAGAACATCACTGTGTGTACAGCCTATGTCATCTAAACAGAATTTTTTACCATTTAAAACCCTGGGTCCCCTCAATAAAGAAGATTTTTTAAGTCTTTCCAAATATATGATAGTATGGCATATATTTTATCTACTTTTTCTACTTGCTCCCTTTTTTGATAACACCTAGAAAGAGAGTCTTACCCAGCTGAGAACGGTTGATTTAAATCTTGGAGTCAGACAGGGATGGAAGACACAGTTCATTATTTATTTTAAGATTGTCTAAGGAAGAACCATTTCACCGGTGGCTTCCGTCAATCGTGTATTTATTTATTAAACAACTTTAGGTAGTAAGGAAATATGGGACTAATCATCATCCTGCTTACCCTTCTTCAAAGAATGAACCAAAAGAAATGGGCCAATATTTACCAGGTGACCTGAGAATTTTTAGGCATGACTTTAGTACTAGATGTTTATCAGCACAGAGGTATCAGCACTTGTGACGCCAAGAAAAAAAAAAGAAGTGACTTACCAGAAATTTAAAAAGTGTGCCATGGTTAAGTTACTTGAGGAAATCACAAGGCCAGGTCTTTATCCGTCCCCAGGGGGACACAAAGAGAAAAGTCTTCAATAGTCCTGAACACATGACCTTGACTCTGAAATGCCAACCCCTCCCAGTGCTTCTAAAACAATATCACAAGCCCAAGTTGGCTGTCCTCTGCTGACATTTTCTGATTTTATGCTAGTTTGATGTTTACTCAGATCTAAACCTTACTTCCCACCCAGCTTTCAAGAATAGCCTGGAAGGGTTCTTTTAGCACAAGTAGTATTTCAAAAGCCGCTATTTGCATGTCTCCTGCATGGCACCACACTGACCTGGCCTGACCACAGGCTACTTGTGCAGCCAGGATCCTTTGCTTTGTTCAGCAAACCTAAATGTAATCTAGGAACCACTCTACTGTCGAGGGGAGAGAGGGGAGGACTTCAGGGCAAAGCACAATGGTGATGCCTGGGAAAATTCCAAACATCTTGTGACCCACTGTCCTCACCCCACGTGTTGCCCAGCCTCACTAATCTTTCAGATTAATTCGGCCTAATGAAAACCAGCAAGCTATAAAGCCAGTAATCATACCCATCGGTTCGCTTTCATATGACTTAGTTCACTCCGCATGTCTTGGTTTAGCCAAACTTGATTTACAAAAAGCAACATCAACATCTCCTGGGGCTGGTTCTGACAACTGTAAAAGAAATAAAGAATAAGACTAACTATGAAAAGTCATTATTTGCTCATAGGAGAGTTAGACAGGTTTGGTTGATACTCTTTCCTTCCCAAGGACCATATTCATTTCTTCAACACCATTGACCCTTATTTCTCTTAGCTTTTCTGTGTGTGTGTGTGTGTGTGTGTGTGTGTGTATGCATGTGTGTGTGTGTAGGGCAAAATGCTCTAGGATTCACACTAGCAGCTCAGAATATCTCCAATTTTTTTTTTTTATTTAGCATTGCTTATGAGTTTAAGTCTTCCTGTGAGGGAGACATTTCTTTATTTTAGGTAATTTTTAATATAGGTTACTGTTATTTACTATAAGACACATTCTGACTCTTAATGAGTAGTCTACTGTTTGATTTTAAATGTCCTTATGTTTCTTTTTCCAATTTAAATGATAAGTATGGCTACCAGGAAAAAAGAATTATTCCTCTCCTTGCTTGATAAAAATAGGTCAAGTAATTTAAGCCAGTCCATTGCAATTAAAATTCTGACATTGCCATTGTTCCTTCTATTCTGGGGGGAAAAGACAAACAGAACAGATGATAATAGGGGTTCATTGGCTAAGTCACTTGATGTGCTACCTATTGTTCTCTTGCTTCAACCTGCCTGGGAGTCTGATTCTGATGATAGTGGTACAGTAGCAAAATGATAAATACCATCTCTGAAGCTGTGGGTAACACCTCTTTTGTGCTAGCAAAACAATACTGTTGGAGAGAAGAAAATTGCCAATGGCTTGGGTCCTAAATTCCTTGAATTCTATATTTATTTTTTTGAAGACAATGTTATCTGCCAAGTTTATTTTAAAGTAAATTTTACTGAATCAATTAGACAGCAACACTCATTCTCATTAAACATCCTGTGGCCCTTTTCACAAGATTAGAACCTGTGGCTTGGTCACATTCCAACGTCGATAATTGCATTCTGCATTCCTGGACATTTCCCTTCACCTTTCCAACCCCATGCTATCAAAGGCATTATTATTTGCACTTTTCCCAAATCACCAGTTTTGTTGTGAGAATGCAGAGTGTCAGTTTTAGCAGACAGGCTAAAGCATTGCTCATTATACTTTTAAAAAAGAAAATCCCTTAGCCGATGCATATTTTGAAATATGAGGCAAATCACAATTATGCACATCTAATCATAGGTTCGAGCCGTTGGTAAGTCAAGGGTGTTTGTTTTTGAGGCTCCTGTGATAAAATTTCTCCACCTCGCTGCAAGAGAGAAAATGAAGTCTTCAGAAATGGTGAAAACAAACAGTAAAATAAACAACACAAAAACGCCTGAGGAAAAAGCTTTCCTTTTGACCTTCTAAATAAATTCCACCAGGGGGCGAAAACACCGAGTGATTCGGGACTGCAAAGTTTGTGTTTCAAAGCTGGCCACCCATAATAGATCAGTGGATTAATATTTTGCTCTAAAGGATCTGGCCTTTAATGTTGACATCAATTTATAGCTATCCCAGGCGTTTACAGTAGTAAAAGTCATGGAGACTATAAACTTCACAATAGATGTCAGCCTTCTGGTCCTAGTGCTGTAGCCTAGCACCCCATAAACCGTGGTGATTAGGTAACTGTTCTTCAAAGACTCATCCACAGCTGTAACAGCTTTATCAGTTCCAGCAAAGATGCTGCCACTAGGATTTTAGTAGCCACTAGGCAGAGGTACACGTTTTTATGATTGTGTACTTATTTTTCTGACATGTTTCTCTGCTCTGATGCTGTTGCTTATCATTGATCTCTTCTTGAAAATCAAGCATGGAGTGTCTATTTATGGGCAAAGCTTAAAGAACAGAAGCTCTCTTGTACCATATTAGAACTTTTTGAAAAACAGCCAAGGTACAGAGGTCAAATTTCCCCATATGCTCTGAGCAACTTAGTAGGAAGCAAGACCACAAAAGGTTTTGCAAATGTCTGCCTGTAGCCTGGTGATCTAGGTCACTGTACAGGTTTCATTAATCAGGTTGTTCAAACAAGGAGTTATTTTTCTCTGCTTAAGAGAACTGCAGATATCACAGAATCAGCTCAAGGGTTGATCAAGAAAGAGTTTTAATGAAATAGAGATCATTCAAGGGAATGGGGAAGGGGAGGGGTTTGTATTTGTACTGAAGAGAAATTGTGCTTTTAACCCAGCGCCTCTGTTTGAGCCCTCTGTTCTGGCAGAGATGGGCTCAGGATCTAATAATAGTTCTTGGGCTCTGCAGTTCCACATACGCAGTCCGGCCTAGAGCAGCAGGAGGAATTGAGTGACAGAGCAGGTGTTGTGGCTTATTCCTTGGCAGAATAAAATGGTGAAGGGTGGTAGCAAGACAGTTCTTTTGCTTCTGTCTTTATGCAAAAAACAATGCCTCCCAGAGTTTTCCCTTTTTCCTGGCACAAGTGAAAAAGAACTAGAATTGCTGTATTGATATGTATGCAAACATATTTTTTTTTTCACTAGTGCCTCTGGAAAAAAAAATGAAAAAAGAAAAACTCACTGTGAAAATGCTTAGCCAGGAAGATTTACTGCTGATTGCAGATTTAGTATTGACATGTTTTAACTGAAGAAAACTTCAGCTTAAACTATTAATGTGGGAAATCTGGATCAGCTTTTAAAATGGGGTGAAAAGTTTCGATGACTCACTGCTTTTTTTTCCCACGGAAATTATTTATTTAGGACATCATTTTTAATAAGGAGTGTCAATTATAGAAGTATATATATATATATATATATATATATATATTTAAAACCCAGTGGTTGTGCACTTTACTTTTACATCGCCTCCCTTTGTAATAGAATGATAGAATCTAGGTGATCTGAATTATACTGAAATCAACCTTTGTGCCAGACTCACTATAGCATATCCTCCCCCCTCCTGGTTTTAGAATTATGTAATATGGAATTGAAGATTGGAACTGAACAGTCTAAATAAAATGTTTTCAAATGTTATGAGGTTCCCCTCAACTCACATTTCTTTACTCCTCCACTAGGTGAAACACAAAACTATTTTCTTCAATGTAGATGAGTTGTTCTTCTACGATTAGAACTAGGGGAACACGGAAAAAAGCAAATAAAAGTCCTTCTCCTTCCACCTGAGATCATCTGAAATTTGTATTTTTTCCTTTACTTGATTATGTAAGGCAAACTTGACACCTACTTACCTCTAATTATCTTTTTATTTTTTTTGATAATACATGTAGGTAAAATGAAAATGATCTTATACTTCCGTCCTTTGCACCCTCTGCCCATAACAGAAAAGCCTCAGAATTCTGGAAAACAGGACATGCTTAAGAAGGAACATCTTGTGAAGACTGTAGTTTGACCTTTGAATCAACCTCCCTGAGTAAATTTTAAGTATTATCAGAGAGCAAAATAGAAAAGCCTCCAGGTGGAATTGTGTCTTCCTCTTATAACTATAAACCAGTCAGAAGCTTTGAGAGATTAAAGTGGAGTGTGCCTCTACTTAACACTTTCCTTGAGAAATAAAATTCATTACTAGAGATAAAGGTAAATTTATATTTAATGCCAACCTCATCAGTCTCCCAGCCTATTATTCCAATCCATCTCCATTCAAGTAGCTCTATCAGGTGTAACCAGAAACACTTGATTTCCCCCTCCCACCTTCTAAAAGAATATTAGTAGTTTTTGTAATATTTAATATTACAACTCTTTCCAACTCTGGAGTACACTTGAATTTGATGGCAATTAAGGGGGAGCACAAAGCTCTTTGACAACTTTGCAGCTTTTGATTAAACCACACCAAGAGGCATGTCACAATGATAACAATGAAGCATTATGCCAATTATGTTAAATCCTGCTCTCTGCTTAAGCTCATCATGACCTGTTTTAGTGTCCTGTAATTTATCCTTTGGAATGCTTACACTCATCAATAGTATTCAAACTTAAAAAAAAAGAAAAAAAAAAGAAAAAATAGCCACCAAAGGCAACAACCACCCCAAATGACTTCTAGAAAACAAAGTTATTTCTTAACTTTTTATTGACATTGGCAAATTAAAATAGAATAAATTAACAAGTATTTTTTCAAAAAAATGTTTTGTACAAAAATACTGTCAAAATTTCCTAAAAAGCTTTCAACACAGTAGTATCTTTTCATGTACTGAATATAACTATTAGCACAGTGTCAAAAATGTTGAAGACAGAAACAAAATAAAAACCTGTGAAATGTTTGCCACTGACGACATTCCACACCCTATTATTGTCTGTACATATGGGGGAAGGGGGGCAGCCAACTTGAAAGAGAACAGTATGACTTTCCTGATCCAGAACGGTTTGGCCCACATCTGTTAAATCTTCCAGTTTAGCATATTTTCAAAATTAGTCTGTACTCAAATGCATAGTTAAAAAAAATGAAGCGAGATGGCAGAGTTTGTGCAGTAATATCTGCCCTTCAAAGTTCATGCAACCAACTAATGCAATTTTTCCTTTCATTCGAAAATCTGAATGCAGTTCAGTCATTTGAAACCATCTACAAAATCCACAAGATTAAGCAGTTTGCCAAGATTAATATCTAACAGTTGAGCACTGGAGAAAGTGAGGAAGGCGTAAAAACAAACAACAAAAAAGACCAAGTTAGCTAGATATTTCAACTACATAAGGGAGGTGAATGTCAAGGCTACAAAAACGAAACAAAAACAGAAAAAAAAA